>CAOJBK011862275.1:0-10669 GCA_948294925.1 Codiaeum variegatum
TTTCAAAACTATGGAAAATATTAAAACAAATTGAAATTAGCCAAATAAAATAAAAACTCGAATAGTTTTTTATTTTGATTTTGGTCACTAGGCAGATCAGGAGAAATTTAAATTTGATTTCAATCTATAATAATATTAGCACCGACCAGGAGAGAGTTACTTAAAGAAATTTCAATAGCTCTAAACACGACCATTACTTCTACAAGATTGGAGGTTTGACATCCCACATAACAAGAAAACATAGTATAAATACACTATCCTAGCTCTAAGCATACCATCTATGGCTGCTAGGCTAGACTGATCAATGGCAGCTGAATCGAAATTCCCAATTTTCAAAACACAGCTAAAGCAATAACGTGGTTTGGAGAAAAGGAAAGAAAGAACCAAGAGTCGTAATCTAATGGACTGCTCCGGTAATTAATAAGTCAACTACATTTCTAAGGTTGAGAGGGGAGCCCTTGAAGATGCAATTATTTCTTTCACTCCAAATAGCCATAAGGAAAAATAAAGTATGATTCTCCAACATTTGCAATAGAAATTGCTGGATATGGGAAAGCTCACCATTGTTTGAACAATTATGAGACTAAGAACGGGTGGCACCAATATTGATTCCACCACCTAAATGTATTACACCAAATGCTCTAAATAGTAAGACAACTAACAAAAAGATGGTTAAGACCTTCTAGTTCAGAAAAATAAAAGGGGCAGTTATTAAGAGAAGGGTCAAGTATCCCTTTTGAAACAAGATTGTCCCTAATTTTAAGTTAGCTATAGAGAGTCATCCAAATTAACAATTTAATTTTGGAGGCGAAAGGTTTTTCCATACCTGAGGCTGAAAGGGAGTGGCAACTTCATTTTCATTGATGTCAAGTTGTGTGCAGAAGGATTTCTTAGACAACACCCCTTTAGGATTAAGGCTCTAAAACACTCGATCTTCAACATCTCTTATTGGAGTCACCTTTGAGATTTTAGCCTTTAAGGAATCAATTAGTTGTCTTTCCCATTCTAACATATTCTTATCAATTAGTTGCCTTTCCCATTTGAACATATTCTATCTCCACGATAAAACCTAATTCCATACACTATTATTGAAATTGTCCATGTCAAAATAATAGAATCAGAAAAAAGCCTTTGGTATTTGTCACAGAGGAAGTAGTTTCCAATCCATGGATGTTTCCAGAACATTATAGATTTCCCATCACCAACCCAAAATATTAATCCTTGTCTAATTTCATGCATCTATTTAGAATCTCATAAGGTGGCTTGATTTATTCCTTTCTAAACAAAGAAACCATTATTTGTCGAATTCGCTAGAGGAAAGCTTAAAGGACCATATCTTTCCATTGAGATGAATACTTATCACATAGTCTCTAAATCAATTTAAATAAGAGCACTTTATTTTATCAAAGATGCAACATACAAAACTCCCACGAGCTTTAGTGTTTTGAACCGTTGAATAATTTATTTGATGTAACTTTCAACCATCGCTATTCCCATACCATTAGAAGGATATTTGAATTTTAACCATTTCTTTTGCGACTCATGCAGGAATCTTAAACAAAGAGAGGTAGTAAATTATTCAATACCGTTTTAATTAAAACTAATCTTTCAGGTAGAGATAATTGTTGAGCCTTTCAAGATGCTAATTTAGCTCTAAATTTAAAAACTATAAGATACCATCCATCCCACCACCTTTGGTTTTCACTAAGAGGGAGATCAATATGCTTAATTGAAAGACAGGAGACATTAAATTAAGAATTGATGTTGTTATGGAATTCTAATATCATCAATGTTCGAACTAAAAATTTAACTTTTAGAATAATTTGCCTTTAGACTAGAGAGAAATTCAAAGCACCTAAGAATTCTTTTGAGGTGTAGCAAATATTCATGTTTTACTAAGTAGAAAATTGTCATGTCATGTGCGAACAGAAGGAAGGGAATGGAAACCCCACCTTCCACCACTTCAATGACTTCGAAAAGATTGAGATTTATGGCTCGTATAATATTTGGCTTAAAGCTTCTTCTGCAATTGAGAATATAAAAGGTGAAAAAGGATCATCTTGTGTTATTCCTTTGTGCATAATAAAATTAAAGTAGAGGCCCCATTTACAAATAGACTCACTAAAGCCTGAAAGATGCATTTTCTAATCCATCCAATCCACTTGTCTCCAAAATCCATAAAACTCATTACGTATAACAAATAATCCCAAGAAACCAAATCAAAAGCCTTTTAAATATCAAGTTTGAGAATTATACCTTTGGCTTTTGATTTTTTGCATGAATTAATGACTTCAGTAGCTATCAGAACACAATATAGAATAGATCTTCCTCAGATGAAGAAGATTGGCATTAACTAATGAATTCATCAATTACAACCTTAAATCTTAGAGATAAAGCTTTAATCACTATCTTGTATAAGAACCTGATGAGCTAGTATGACAAAAGTTCTTCAAATGGATAACCCCATCAAATTTAAGGATGCGTGTGATGAATGATGCACATAAACACTTGGGCAATAAATTTGAAGATTGAAAATCTTGATATAATAGAATGCCATTATGAAAAAAATGAAGTTCTAACTTCCTTTCATAAAGGTGAAATTAAATCTATCAGGCCCAAAGGTCTTGAGCTCTCACAACTCCATATTGTAACTTTAATCTCTTTAACTAAAAAAGGTATTTCTAGTATAAAAGCATAGTAAGGAGTCAATTTGTTAAAATTTAGACCCATAATTGGTGGTCTATTATGGTCTTCCTCCTAAAAAAGCGTCCTGAAAAAAAAAACAATGTTAGTTTTAGTAAAAACATGGTCATGAATATGATTGTCATTGATCATGATTTTAGAGATTTGGTTTTTATTTTTATGAATAGAGGCCGAAATACATGGAAAAAGTTTGTGTTTATGTATCCATTACACTACCATTTAACATAAGACATTTGCCCGTTAAAGGTCTTTACAATTTATAAATAATGACTCTTCTTCCATTACATAATAATGAGTCATTGTGATTAGATTCAAGATCATGGTTGATGCAATCAATTTCATTTCTAAAGTAGAGATTGTGGTTCTAATGTCCTTGAACTCATTTTTATTCTAAATTTGAACATGGCCTTAATATAGAAAATCTTTTTTAATAACTCCATGATCCAAGCTAAGATGAGCTAGGGAGGACCACCATTGTTTAATCATGTCAAAGAAGCCATGAAGTGATAACCAACACTCTTAAAAAGGTTTAACAAAAAGGGGAGAGTGATCAGATAGGCCTTTTTTCAATCTTTTTTGACTAATATATGTCAATTATACTAGAACATTTGTAACTTTCCTAAATATTTCTACCCAATAAGTGATAATTCAATAAGATGAAAAAAATCAATAAGATTTTGAAATACATTAGCTTTAAAAATGGAAACATACCAATGCTTCTATCATATGCAATACTTTGTTCAAGTCTCCAATCATAAGATACGAGATTGAGGAAAAGTTACACACTGTGATGATTTCATTCCAAACTACTAATTCATCAACCTCTATAGAAGGACCATACACAACTATGATGAGACACTCAAAGTTTAAAGATAACCATTTATTAGTCAAATTAAAGTCATAAACAAAGACTGATTTATTCCAATATACAAATATACAGGTCCCAAGTTGCAAACAAGCCTCCCACAGAATTGATAACATTTATAGTTACCCAACCAACATTAATTTCTCCATATCTTATAGAAAATTGGAATAGAAATACTATCAAGCTTACTTTCGACAGTTGCAACAAAATCAACATTAAGAGAACGAATCCAATTATTGACTGAATTTTTTTATATAATTTGATCTAAAGCCTCTAACATTCTAACAGAAAAGCTTCATTAAATATTAAGAGGATCGAATAACATAATTACCTATAAATAATTGTCATAATTTTTTACAGAATTTCTAATTCCTTTGCCTCATAAAAAAAATCCCCAACTGTAAACCAATATTCCAAGTCTCCTTAGATTTAGAAATGATGTTATCTTGAAGGTTTTGAGAATATGAGATGTTGGGAGATCAACATCAATAGATGTTTTAGAAGAGGATAGAAGAAATTATTTATTCATCTTGACTATATTTTAGTTAGAGAGGGAATTTTCAAGAGAAGGGGGAAATTTTTTAGACTTATAACTGAAAGCCTTGCGCAACAAAGTGGTACAAAGATTGGTAGAGGAAGTTTCTTTTTTGAGGAATTTTTTGATTTTAGGTTTAGAAGTAAAGGAACTTTTATGGGAGGTTGAAGGAAGGGTAGGTGGGATGGGTGGTGAAGGTGGGATGAGGTTAATAGGCAGAAGACATGAAGCCAGGATAGGTGGGTCCATAACTATACACTGGGTAATGGGTAATGACATAAAATGGTTTGGAGAGTTAGAGGGTATAGAACTTAGATCAACAACATATGTTGGGTAACAAGGGCCAAATCAAGGACTAGACCCAATATAATTATCAACAAGTGGTAAAGCGGGTAGAGAAGTGCCTATGCTAATAATAAAAGATGAGACATGTGGGTTAATAATGTCATCAGGTCTGAGAGACATAAGCCCATGAATATGATATTGTGAATGGGTTGGGGTTTACTTTAACCTCAAATAATGGGGAATTAAGGGAGCTTTTTACCAATATATTGGAGACTTTATCATGTGTCTTAGGTTTAGTGAGAAACTGATTACTTACAGCAATAAAAGGAGGATTTTTATTGGGGGAATAATGGAGATAGATAGGCTATAGAGGATAAAGGAATAATTGAGAACTTGATGAATGGAGGTTGGGTTGAGTGAATTTTCAATAGCTTCATAGGAAGAAGATAAAATGGGGTTTTCTGGGTTGAACGAAGGTTGTAATATGGGAAATCTTTGGCGAAAGATTCCAATAAGAATGTATAAACATTGCATGATCTCTCATCTTTTAAAAACAATCCACGATGACGAGTTCTTCTAAAATTTTGATGAGAAATTCATCTCCATTGATCTTGATACTTATGATTTCATAAATAGAGGTTTTTATGGGAGAGGTAATAAGAAATCTTACCATATTGATCCCCTCATTGTTCCTTTTTAAGGTGCTAGAATTGATGAAAGATCCCTATTTGACTATGATAGGAGAGAAGTTGTGATTCCAAGCATTTAGAGGTATATATGCACCTTTCAACCATACCAACCCTTTGGAAGAGATGTACTAAGGCTCCTATTATTTTTATGACTCAAATAGATCACTTAACTAAATCAAACCCTTCTCAATAAAAATGTTCATTTCTTCTTCATTCAATTACTTAAACAATATGATCTTCTTACCCATTGGCATAAAATTTTGGATCATTATTTTATTTTAAGAAATTTTCCACAAGGAAAATGTTCTTGACATCTGAAATTTGCCCGATAATTGCAAATTACAACCATTCTCTGTCTATCTTTGATGATGTATAAAACAACGAAGGCGACTTGTGATGGCCTTCTCTAGTGAATTTTCTACCCCCTTTAATAGTTCAACCGTAGCTTCTTAAAATAAACGAGATAGTAGCATGCAAATTCTTTATTGGTTCATCAGCATTGTTTTTCAACAGTAACCTCTCATGTTTATTTATTAGATCATTTACAAGTTTGACATTAATTTTCAACAGTAACCTCTCATGTTTATTTATTAGATCATTTATAAGTTTGACATTAATTCTGTTACCATTTGAGGATGAGCTTCACGGAAGGTTTTCTAACTAATGAATTTGTACTTTAGTGGTGAAAGTTTACTAGACTGCAATGGTATGAAGACACCAAACACAAATCTATAATGGCTAAAAACAAAGAAATCCTTTAAAGTGACATCTGGGTGGAGATTATAGATATAGATGGGACAAGATTTTTTTTCCAATCTAACCCTAGGGTGTAAGAGTGAGCTGGAGAGAAGGGATAAGGGATAGGGTGTGGTCGACAGAGTAAGGGTGACTGGTGAAGAATAAGTGGTCCGTGGCAGTGAAGGGCTCCTTACATGTTTTCTCTAATTGCTCACTTCTTAGGTACCTTTTTACTTTAAAAATTGAGAATTAATGGACATTGACACTTAACTTTTTGGAAAGTCATTAATTAAAACTTTTAAGGGTAAAGGTTTTAAAAAGTTCTTCAACTTTCAAATTTAGATTAATTAATCCTTTTTGACCTTTTTAGTATCTAAAACAACCTTTAATTTTAATGTGAATTTGATAAGCCCTTTATCTTTTTTAAGTTGGGTTTGATAGGCCCCTTATTAGAGGAGTTTATTATATGAGTATATAAAAATTAAAGGGGCTTATCAGATCCATATAAAAGTCAAAGGGCTTTTTAGATATCGAAAAGGTTAAAAGGGTTTAATTGGTCTAAATTTGAAAGTTGAAAATCTTTTTAGAACCTTAACCCAACTTTTAAATTGTTATTATCAAAATGTACTTAAAATACTTAAGTATTGAAAATTTTAATTTTAATGGTAAAAGGTCTATTAAGTTCATCAACTTTCAAATTTGGACCACCTAAACCCTTTTTATCTTTTCGATATCTAAAAAACCCCTTAACTTTTTTATTTGATATCTGAAGAGCTCTCCATAAATGGAGCCTCTAATGGTTCCATTTATTCTTCAAAATTTCTAGATTTTCCTTCATTTTTCTTAATTTTCTTTCATTTTCTCTAAAGCTGAAGACTCTGGTTTACCTCAAAATCCATAATTTTTCATTTTTTTGTATTTCCCTCACTTTTCATGACTTTAAATCTCTAATTTGGCTTCTATTGATTATACAAAAAAAAAAAAAAAATAAATTGGAGCAATCCAAAAAGTGTAAAAATAGAGGTTTAAAATGCCCCTAATTCTTAAACCCCATTACATTAAGAAAAAAGAGTTTTACAATTCTAGAAAATCCAGAAACCAAATTCATGAAAATAAAGTTAAAGTTCTTAAAATTGAGTTTTGGTACTCAAAATCAATAAAATTTTCAGTAATTTTAATTTTCTTGCAAATCCAAAAAATCCAAAACAAAAATTTGGAAAAAAAAATCATGAATTTCATCTTGTTTCAACCTCCATCCCATTCTCTCTCCATAACATTTCTCTTTCTATAATCTTTGATTTCTATTTCGTGGAATTGAAAATGGTCTTTGCATATCCATTTTCAAATCATTTCACTTTCTCTTTGGAGATGGAATTAGAAGAAAAAGAAGGAGATGATGATGTTGATGATGATAAGGATGAAGATGAAGTAGGAAGAAGTAATTTTAGCTCATAGGATTAAAAGAGAAAAAAAAAGAATTTGATGATGAAGATGGAGGAGAAAGAAGTAAGAGGTGGCAGGTTGAGAAATTGTTAGGATTCTGTTAGAAAAGGGGCTTTTGGAGCCAAATTAAAAGTTAAGAGAATTTTTAGAAATCAAAAAGTTCAAAAGAGTTTAGTTGATCTAAATTTGAAAGTTGAGGGGCTTAATAGACACTTGGCCCTAATTTTAATTGCTAAATGACTTTAAGTTGTGTTATCAAAAACCCCAAAATGCATAATTCATGTCAGTTAAAAATTTGGACAAATTCTTCACTTGATGCTCAAATTGCCTCCAATACTATAAGTCTCGCCACAGAAATCTTCTAGTATATGCTAATGTTTTTACATAAATAAAACATAGGCGGGGATAAATACCAAAAAATCACATCATTAGAAACAAATTGATTGCTGAAAGTAATATTGGAAGGGTCAACTAGCCCATCGTGAACCAAAACCCATAAACTAGGCAACTCCTCACTAGAGGTAGCAACACACTGCATATGAGTTGCTCTCCAGAAGCCTACGAAAATAGAAGAAAACTAAACCATAGGTTCTGCTAAGAAAAGAACCTCCAGTTTATTAGACATATGTTGTCCTCCATATTTTGATGATTCCAAAACTATTAGTATAGATTTTAATTTATCGATATGAGTTTGTCAAAATGAAATTTGATTGAGCTTTATATATTCATATATTTAGGATATAGTTTCTAATATTGGAATATTTACCTTATACTTTGTTTGGGCTTAATTTAATATTGAAAACAAAGTTTGTTCATTTAGTATAGAATAGGTTGGATACACCAGTATCCAAACCTGGATACTCTCGTATCCTGTTTTGGATATGATCATATCCTATTTATGGATACACCCGTATGGTAGTATAGAGAGGATTAGGAAATCTAGGGTTTTTGGATATGACCGTATGCATATACGCCCATATCCTTAAAGCCTATACGCCCGTATCCATCTCTGACAGAGATGTTAAAGATGACATCATACAAACTATTTGAACGTTGGGAAGAAATTTTTAGCTCCTATAAGGCAAACATATATAAAGGGACATTAAAACATATGAAAGAAGAACCAAGAACTATTCCATTCATTTTCTAAGCAATTGTTCTTATATTTTTTGTGATTAAAAGCTCAATATTTCTTTATTTCTTAAATCCTTAATCTTCATTGCATTCTTTTGGTTTAAGAAGCTATTTGGCTAGGCTCTTATTGTAAATCTTTCAACCTAGCAAGTTGTAATTAAGTCTTTTGACTTGTAAAATCTCTTGTAATCATTTGAACTTGGAGTTGTTTGCTTCAATTGTAAAAGAGGGGAAAATCCCGAAGAACTAGAAGCGATGATGCGTCGATTCATCTAGTGGAACCTCAATCGGATTGATTGAGAGAGTGGACGTGACTCCGAACCACTATAAAATTGATTGAGCAATTTCTTCCCTATCTCTCCTTTTATTTATTTACTTATCACTCTATTTATTTTATTGTGAATTGGTGATTGAAAGTTATTTTTTTCTTACATACACATTTCTTATTTGAAAAAGGGTTTCAAAGCTTTCAATTTGCTTAATTTTTTTTAAAGTACTAAAATTTTTTCAAGACACCAATTAACCCCCTCTTGGTGTCCATACTGGGGATAATAACATACAAATATCAAATAAATATTGCAAAGTGTTTGAGTTGTTCAAACCCCTATAATTCTAAAAAAGCACAATTATAAATTAAGTTTTTTTGGTGGCCGCGATTTTCGTTTATAAACTACCGTGTTGTGCTTATTTGCTAGAGAGTTTTTTTTTTCTTATTTTTAACATCAGTCCACCCAGCCTGCTTTGAAACATCTTCATCAGAGTTCTTATTTTCATATGATCTTAAGCTGTCTTCATGGTCCTTGTCTAATTCTCCAGCAACTCCGGTTTGGTACTTGAATAAACTCCGGTTTAGCACTTGTAGGCAAAGATTGCCCATTCTACTACTGTTCGATAGCCTCAGTAGCTATCTTTTCAGAATTGGCTTATAAAATAGTGATATCTTCTACACTAGGAGAGGCACTTGCAATTTGATCTTTATTTGTAATTGTCCCCATAGCAACATCTTCAACGTGCTCAACATTACCATCAATAGAATTTGCTTCCGTTTATGTCTCCTTCGAAGGACCAATATCAGAGTTAATTTGCTGCATTATCTATTGCATCAGTATGGAGGCAGGAGGATGGGAGATTGGGCACCATATCTTGTGTTGTCTCAATCTACCTCTAGTTTGGACCATTGTCTGGGCATGTCATCTCGATCAGGTTCTTTGTCAATAGGTTTCTTATTTTTTTTGCAATCATAAGACGTATGGCCAACTGACGAACATGTTGCACAAAAATGAGGAATATTTCCATAAGAGACCTCTATCCAAAAGTCTTTCCCTTCCATTTCTATACTCAAAGTTGTAGGCAAATTTGCAGCTAAGTCAACATATATAAGCATAAGTGCAAAGTGACCAAAATCACTTTTTAAAATCGCTCGATCAATCCGAATGAGACCACCAATAACTTTTGCTCTCTCAGATAGAATTTGAACATCCCAGTATTCCTATGACAAAGAATGTAGCCTAATCCACACTTGTTCAATAGTGGATTTCTAAGCCAACGGGTCAAAATCTGGTACCCATTTTTGTAGTTTGAATATACTTACACTACAAAAAAAAAATTATTACTGACCCAATATTCGGGTCAGTAATAATTTATTTACTGACCCCGAAAAATGAGTTACTGACCTGAATATTGGGTCAATATTTCATCCATCGCAAAATTAAATATTACTGACCCGAAAAATTAATGACCCAATTTTGGAGTCAGTAAAAAAAAATTGGGATCAATAATTTTTTTAATTAATTACTGATCCATTACTGACAAAAAAATTGGGTCAGTAATTACTGATCCAATTTTTTGGTCAGTAATTTAAAATATTGGGTCAGTAATATTTTCATTAATAACCAACCCATTAGCGACCAAAAAAATGCATTTCTGACCAAAATATTGCGTCACTAATTTACTGATCAAATGAAATTATTCATTAATTACGTAACAAATACTGAAATTTTTTATTACTATGTTGAGTATCATCATCGGGATCGACAGATGGCATGGCATCAGAAGAGGGTGGTGGCTCGGAGGACACTATGGGGGCCGTGGCAGAGGGTAATGGATCCGCGACATCAGTAGGGTCTGTTGGAGGGGCATGCTGCACATGACGTTGTTGTCGCCATTCCTGAAGTCCTGCAACTACATCGCCTCCTTTCTGAGCAATAAGATCTAAGACTTGTAAGAGAAGATTTTCAACCTGACCTACTTGCACCTCAGACAATGGCTGGTCCGGTT
>CAOJBK011863221.1:0-15568 GCA_948294925.1 Codiaeum variegatum
AAAATAACGGGTGCTACTCATAGAGGCAAAGAAAGTGGCAGCATGCCACACATCAAATGACTAACAAATGAGTTATAGTCCATACCTAATTGAAGGAAGTTCATGCGAGGCCTCCTAACTCGACAAAAATCCTTGAAACCCCCATCAAATGGGTCCCTCATAGTGATAGAAGGATCCATAAGCACTGCAGGAAAACCAATACTCTGCACCACTACCCTCTCTCCTAAGTAAAACTCAACCTCCTCGCCAGCGCCTAGGAGGATAAGCCTCTCAGTGGCTTTCACTCCCAAAGACTCCTCAAAATTAATCTCAAAGAGACCTCATATTCAGATGAGCTACTACCACCCTGTACTAACATCCTCATGCGGCCAAAAAGGTTCTAACTGCCCCTAGGTGGGGCTGACCACCTCTAGTACTATGCTGGATAAATTATAAGAAAGATCTTTTCCTATCTCATTATTTTTTATTATTATGCAAGTAACGTGTTATACAAAAAAAATAATACTAAAAGCAAAGAAAAAGAAAACATATCATGGGATAACCAAGCCAGCTACAATGTTGCTCATGATCAAGTAACAAAACTAAGTTGGGAATTGTTTCAGGCTCCTCCATAACAAGCTTCTTAAAAGCTGGCTCCTCTGAGACTAGAACCAACTATAAAGTGGGCTGATAAAATTTATCCATAAAAGATGTCCAGTCCAGCTAAAATAGCTCCTCAAGACTGGCCAAAGGAATAAAAGTGTTGTCTCCTTCAAGTGAGCAAATCCAATCAACTATAGTCTCAATACAATTATCACCTCATCCACTATTGGGCTGCCAGTAGATTGCATCCAGAAACTAAAAGCAAAAGAACACTTTCTAGAGTCAGAAAGTAGAGAGAGAGAGAGAGAGAGAGAGAGAGAGAGAGAGAGAGGAAGAAAGCAAATGGCAAACTTTACATCTTCCTATTTATAGGCAAAATGTAAGCCTTGCATCACTAGGTAATTCACACTTATCAAACTTGTTCTTAGAACCAAGACCAATTCTACTAAGGGGGAAACTGTAAACCGTCACTTTAGTATCATTAAATCTAAACGTTAATACAAAACCATAAACTCAAACCAAGCCTAAAATCAAACTCAAAACGGGTCTAAAATTGTGAAAACACTAAAACTGGTTAGATTAAAACGAACTGAGTCGAACCTGTCTAAGACCAAGCTAAGCAGCTCGCGTTTGCACAAACCCCATTGTGCATGTGCAAAGATATTGGCGCATGGCCAAGCTACTTTACTCGTGCATAATGAGGATGTGCATACGCAAGCTTCTTGCCCGTGCATGAACTATCTCGCTTGTACATGAAACCCTTTGCTCATGCGTAAAAATTTTTAATTTTTAGATATTTTTCTCCATAAATATGACCTATTTGCACAATTTTTGATAAATTTTTAATACATTAAACCTACGTCACTTTTTGCTGTAAAAATACAATTTTGACACTGTGGAGACTCATTCTACCTTTGTCAAACCTTCTGATCCTCCTGTTCCATACTGACGAAAAGCTAAGATAAAGTCTAAACCACAATACTTTAATCTTATTTTATTCTTGAACTTGATTAGGATTTTCACACTAAAAATAAATTTTAATTAAAATTAAATATAATTAGCAACCTATTGAATAACTAGTTTTCTAATAGTCTAAAAATTGTTAGGTTCTTAACTAAACTCCAATGTCATCAAACAACCTTGACCATCGTAAGTAGAGAGAATGGCGTAGAGTTTGATTTTCACCCAAAAGGATACATTGGCAAGCCCTATTCATAATGATTTAAACTCCAAAATTATATTTTATTTTATCCTTTTATTGTTGAAATTTGTTTTATTATTTTGTTTTATATTTTGTACTTTTCCTTGCTATTTTGTTTTTATTTCCTTATTTTTAGTACTTTCCATGTTATTTCTTTTATTTGCATTATTTTTTACGTATTTTGCTAAAAGAGAATGCGTGCCCTTCTTACACTTTATAGCTAAAGGATGGATCCTCTCAATTGTGTTATTTTGAGATGTAGATTTTTTTATCATTTTATTGTTTATGTTATTTAGGGATATGTGTCCTTTTTAGTACCAGAATAGATAGAGGAAGGACCCCTTCTGTTTATTTTTCTTTATTTATCGTGCTTTGTGTTTATTACTTATTCCATAATTGTCATCCATACTATACATTATCATGCATCATGCCTACAACTATTATATACTTATTTATGCATCATATTTGTCTCGTACACGCATACATGAAGTGATATTTGAAACTGACTCTAAAGAGTTGAAAGTAAAAGTTAATTTTTTTTAAAATAGATTTTAAAGCCAATCTTACGATTTTTAAATCCAGCTTTGGTTTGTAAACTATAACCTTTTTTGTTGTAGTAATTCAAATCAATTTTTGGAGTCAAATTAAATTTGGTTTCTTAATCACCAATGAAAAATAATATTTTTCTAAAGAGTAAGTGGCGACTCACAAACATACGTGCACCTTACACCTAGAATAGAACTAGTGAGACTTCGTAAACTTGCAATTTCCCCAAGGGGATGGTTTCCTCTAGTAAGACAATCTTGAGGCGCGCGAGTTGTGGTTGGCCAAAGGCCTTACAAGTGGCTTAGTTAAGATAATAGCAACACTCAACTTTCCCTTATCCATTTGAGGTATCAACTTAGCTGCCCTAATATCACCATAACAAACGGTAGTACCAAACACATACCCCTTCGTTAAATAAAATACATAAACCTTTAGCTTCTAAGCTAGCCACTCATTACCCTCCAAAGTGCATCATAAAAAAATATCTTAGCTATAGCAGAAAAGTTGACCCAATCCTCTATCACAATGCCAGATGCTTCCTTTGTACTCAAACTAAAAGACTCTTCAAAGAGTTAAAATATTGCACTTTCACGACTAGAATAACCAGATCAACATCAGGATTTAAAATAAGTAAAGCTAAAAATTCTCAAAGATTGGACATATCTTGTCCATAGCAACACCCACTATGAAAACAGGATCAACTGAATCCCAATCAATTTTCACCCCCCCCCCCCCCTTAAGTGTTGGAAAAGTACTCATGTCATACCTTCTAAGGTTTATCTGCTCAAATTTGTTTAGGTTCCTGCACCAAACATGCATCACATCACTGAAATATGGCTTCATTTTTGGAAAAAGGACAACAAGCTTTGCTATGACTCTAGAAAATTTCAAAAGAGAAATTTTTCTACATCAAAAATAGTATTAGAAGCTTGTTAATAATGCATATAAATTGAGACATATGTGTCAAGACATGAAAATTTCAAGGTCATTTTGGTAACTGCCAAAGCCCTAAGGTGACTACTACCACTGGGTGATGACCATATAATTTATTACCCATGATTTTAAGAGCTTAGTAGTAACCACATGCCCTGAGTAATAGCCACAATCCTAATTAATCCCATCTCCCATTTTTTGAATCCTAAAACGACCCTTTAGGCCTTTTCCAAAATTTTTAATGCTTTCAAGACAAAAACATGTTGTGAAATTAAAAGAAAATTAATTTTTAAATAGAAAATGATTTTTAAAAACATCATAAAACAAATAAGAGTCCAAAACTCGTGTATAGGTCCATAAGTCATCCCTATATGATACATAATATAAGAACAAGAAATATAAGGGCCAAGGATTCCCTTCTAATCCTTGGGTGCCTTGTTACCTCCTGCTGTGTCTGCTTGAAAGGCCTCCTCACAGTATAAGGATCCTACCTCACTGCAGACAAATTAAGTACCGATAGATTGGTAGTAAAATTGTAGAAGCACTGATCCAACAGGTTGTGTCAATCTCTAAAAGCCTTTTAAGACAAAAAAAAAACATAAAAATTAAAACACTACCAATAGATAAAAGTTAAAAATAGGATGAAACACACATACTTCTCTCTAGGCATTTGGACCTAAAGGAACAAAGCCCTCTAGATAACTTGAGTCGATATGATGAAGTACTATCCTATCCTTAGAATTTGTATAGGGCACATACATATTTGATACGGGTTGAGTACTGATACAAACCTTCTAATCATGATCTAACCCAATAACTATAGCCAAGCCCCTAAGGACATCAGAGGTCGAACCTTCAAAGCTCCCCACAAAGCTTCAATCCATGTCCTCGAACCCCCAAGGGGCATTGTTCGCCTCGAAATATGCTATACAATAGTGACCATAAGTATATGAGTTATTGCAACATAGAATAAGAACCCAATGTCATATCTTCCAAGGAATTCCATTGGGCTTATCAATTCATTTCACAAAGTGCAATTAAAAGTAAAAAAGATTTAAGTTTGATTTTAATAAAAGTAAATCAAATAATTAATTAAAAGTAAACAATGGAAATATGTGATATGCAATAATATAAATGAGTCTAAAGATCTTTACAATTCATAGTCCATCATCTATGAATCTAAGTAATTGAATCATTGAATTATGTTAAACTATCCAATTTTCAATGCAATCATTCAATTAGAACTTATTATATTAGTTATCTCATTCGTAGAAGTAATCTAAAGAAAACATACATCAATCAAAGGATTTAAAACTAAAAATTAAATTCCTAATTCATTTTAGAATCTCAATTGAATATTTTCAGGTTTGAATTTCCACTCTTGCTCCATCACTCAAACCCTAACTTAAACTAATTTATGATCAAGCAATAGCTAATTATCATTAATTCAATTTAATCAAGCAAAAGTTTAACAAAAATCAAAGAATCCAATTATTATTATTCACATCAAGACTACTTCATACATAATCTCTAGACATTGAAGAATTTAACTCATGATTGGTTTGAATTTCAACAAATTAACAATAAATTCAAGGGAAACCATGCTTAATCCCTTAAGAGACAAATTACCCAAAAGAATTAAAGTTGAAAAGAGTTTAAGATTGAAAACCTCTAGGAAAGTACAGAAAATTCCAATCTCTTTGGAGAAATTCAGCTTTATGCTTGATTACAAGCTAAATTAATGATGAAAAACTAAGTAAATTATGAAAGAATTTTGAAAATTTCAAGAAAAATTCAAGCTGAACCACACAAAATAAAATTTCACTCACTAGATTTACTATTTCGTACTGAATAGAATGAATAATGGATGACCTAATTGATGCAAAATGTTTAATTTCTAGTGCTGCTATAAAAGGGCATCAGCATGACCCAAATGGTGGTGCACAGCCTGTGAACTTGTGTTTGCCCTATGCGGATTAGTTACTCCAGCTTAGAAAGTGGCATGATTGGGAAGTGTCAACACGGCCTGGAATAAGCAACCGCACGACCCGTGCCCTCATGCTTCTCTAGAAATTCTTTAAATAGTAAATAACACGGGTGTAGATTAAATGGCACAACCCTTTCTTTATTTGGCACGGTCTGTGCCATGGTAAATCTCCTTAAAACCTCCAAAAATTGCTTCCTTCAATCTTGCTCACTTAGGAACTTCATCTTTCGATCCAATAACTTCGTTTTTACATAAATTCTTGATTTTCTCTAAAAAAAACCACCTAACAAACATATTAAATACAATTTCTAAATAGAAATAAACTCAAATGTTAGGGAAAACAAATGAATTTATACATAAAATAGGCCTTCACCCACCTCGTGGGTCCTAAACTCCTCCTTGGACAACACTTGTTCCTTAAATAGTAGGAGGCAGTCCCATCATAGAACTCCTAGAACCAACCCTAGTGTGACACCTATCCATGTCTATAGGAATCCCTCCACCTATCAATAAATCCTTATCATATGAAATGTAATATGAACCTTAATCTTAACCTCACTTTCTCACTCTCACTACACTTTTTCTCTCAACCCTCACACTGGCTTGAGTGTCAGAGGGTTATCATTGGACACCATGTCTAAGACCCCCTAACTATGTTTTTTGTATAGGCCTTGTCCACTTATAACCAGAAAATGACATACTCAACCTAGAGGAATAAGCACCTCTATCAATACTTATCCATGCTATAATTCTTCCATGGCTAGACAAATTAATAAGAGAAGAATTATTAGCTCCTACTAAACCAAAACTAGGGGGTATAAGTACTGAAAGCAAAGGCCCTAGGAGCTTGAGCACTAGAAGCATAAGCTTGTATAGCTTGTCCATGAACATCATGTCTCGATGGTCTAGTTGATCTCTCTTAATTCAACTAAATATGGATAATACCTATAAAAGGCTCACCTTTAGCTAAGGTGAAAAAGGTCATACCCCTTATCAAATAAGTAGACCTAAACACATTATAAGGGGTATCGAAATTGATGAGGTCCTACCAAGGCATCCCCACCATCCAAAATGTGCCATAATTCTCCTTCATCTCCTACCTTGGCATAATAAGAAGATTATAAGGCACAATTAGCTCAAAATTCGTCTAAGATATGACTTTCTTTCTGATGTAAAACTCATATGCACTATCACACCTGAAGAGAATCGTCTGACGATAGTAGTCAATCAGAGCCTAAAGACTCAACAAGTGAGTCATACTTAAAGGTACACAATTCTGCCTACACAAATGGAAAACCATGAGAAATAATCAAAATGAGCATAAGTCAAGTCTTTAAGACATACCATAGCAATGGAAGTAAACACTACCCAGATTGGGAAAAGAAATAACTAGTAAGAGGGGATGCCACCTAGCCAAACTGCAGACTTAGCCCACTAGTAGGGTGTCATTTTCCAAGTCACCCACAATGGGGTAGTGGCAAGGAAATATGTATAAGCATAGAATAAAATGAAGATATTCAGTCAATCATACCAAAAATGGGAAGCAACCTACAACAGTAGAAAAAAATGGAGATACTAACCTCTCAAGTAGTCCAGGTGGCGTGGATGCCAACTTCTCATTCCTCAAACATGTCGCACATGACTCTATAAGCATAAGCTAGAGTAACTCCACTCCAGTTAAACTCTTCAAGCTAGTTAATATTCTCTAATGAAGCCATCACTCTCAAATTTACATAGTCTCGCTAATGATACAAGATGATACATGATAATAAGATTAACAGACACACCCCTAGTGCATGTATCCACTAAACTTGAGTTTAGATTCATATAATTCTATATTCCTACCAACCAAGTCTATGAAATTGGGGAGGGATGATGAGTAATAGCTCCAAGTAGACCCATCAAAGCCACACTACTCTAGCTATGCTCATAAAAAACCATAGAACTCATCCTAAACTACATCCCAGTAATACAAACCTACTAAAATAGGGTCATAATCATCTCCATGATAGGGAGATGAAAGGTATAGGTTATATCCCACCACCTCTCTACTAGAGAAAATAATAAGTTATTATTAGGTGTATGCTAATAATCCAGTCTCACTTAGCCTGACAAATAAGCCAGTTTAATTGCTCCCACATAAAAAGGACTCAACATGCACTAGGGTAGAAACTTACATGGAATCTAGTTCATACATTAGGAAACTACTTACAATCTTAGTTTTTCTAGAAAATGTCTAAAACATTTAGGTTCTTCCCTACCAGATCTGTCCTTTAATCTAGCTAAATATGCTAAGGGGTATAGCTATGGACCTCTTAATTTTGCACCATCCTATTTGTTGCGCAAAGACAAGTTTATATATCTAAAGTGGGTCCAAATTAGATTCAAAAATTTCCTCAAAAGGTAAAATGACTAAAAGTTGAACTAAATATGACCGAACACAGATCATAGAACAATCAAACCTTGGCACTAGTGGCATTATGGTAACTTCCAAGACCCAACAATCACCTTATTAGGGAACTTGTGGTAACCAATAGGCCTCTGTGATAATCATTGAAGTCTATTGGTAGTCGTTTAGCCCTTGTGTTAACTATTGGGTTGTGGCAGTTAACGCAAGCATCCAACCCTCTAATCTAATTATTTATGACTTTTATGAGGTTTTCTGCCGCCAATACATACTCTTTGTAATCACTTTGATCCTACAGCAATAACATCCACTTTTGATATTTCCCCCTTCTGATAAGTTATAAATAGACTCTCTGGGCATAGAGTTTAGGGCTCTAATCCTTGGAAAAATTAAGGATAAACTTTTAATAATTCTTCTTAATCTCTACTAGTTTTCTGTTAAAGCTCTCCTTTGATCCAACAAGATATACTCCTATTCTTCTCCTACAATTTTACCAAAGCGAAGTTACACTCAAGCTTCATAAAAAAAAATACATCAACCTACATTCCAATTTTAAAAAAAAAAAAGCTAAGGTGTATTATTCTATCCTCTCAATTCAAATTTTTCTTAGTTCAAAATGGGCTTTATAATGATTTGGTTAATTAACAAAATTAACTATTGAACAATAAAACTATTTTTGAAATCCTCTTTTGCAAGAAAGAATATCTACGTGGGTTTGAATCCCATTCAAAAGGATACGCAAGCATGCCGCATTTGTTAAGGTTCGCAACTCGATACTATTTTCAATTTTATATTTTTCTTTCCTTTCCTTTAGTTTTTATTATATTCACTTTTTGTTTTATGTCATATTATGCTACTAATCCTTTTTTTTCTAGTTTTTCCTTCATTGTTCTAGCTACAACTATTATTTATTTTAATTAATTTATGGATGAAGGGATATGTTCCTTTCCTAAAATCATTACGACCAGAGGAAGGACCCCTTTTATTGCATTCTTATTTCTTTTCTATTTTCCATCATTATCACTTTTATTTCATATCTATATTTAAGTCATTTTTATATCTTTCTTCTTGCATCATTATATTCTTATTATATAGTGTTCATGCATCATCATTATAATTATCCATGCATATAGGAAATCTATATTTTTATTGAATTTGCATTAAAATTAAGCCAAAATACTTATAGAATTCATTTTCTAAAGGTTATTTTATAAACCAAGGCATGGTCCCTAAACTCATCCTTTGTTTCGAGGACTAGTGCCATTCTCATTGGATAAATAATATTTTTTTCAATCAAATAAAATGATTTTTTTCTTAATAATTTAAGCTTTTAAATAAGTAGCAGCTCAATTTCAGCCTCTTTTCACCCTAAATAGACTTATAGTTGGTCCCATCCATAAGAACTTAGACACTCAACATCTCACGTGAATGGGCTTCAAGCGGAGCCTCACATAAGCCTATCTCTCTAGTTCATGGCATGTATAAAATTATCTTAAAACTTTTGGAAAATAGGCTTAAACTTGTTATTAATGACATTATTTGCACAAATCAACTGGCATTTATTACATGCCATTAAATTTTAAAGGGGTTCTTTGTTGTAAATGAAGTTGCCGACTCTTATAAGAAGAAGATGAAAAAGAAATTTCCTTGTGATTTATTCAAAATTTATTTTAAAAAGGCTTTAGATTCAGTGAAGTGTGAGTTTCTATTTTGGGTTTGTAACTAGGTTTCAATGGCAAGTGGTATAATTGGATTCTTAAGTGATTTGATCACTTTAATTAGATTCTTGAGTGTTTTGATCACTCCAAGCCTTTCATCCTTATCAATGGTGCACCTTAACGTCTGTTTCAGTTCTCTAATGATGTCAAGCAAGGTTGCCTCTACCTCTCTTCTTGTTATCATTGCCATTGAACCACTTTCTATTCTACTAAATAAAATGGGTGCTATGAAGTTACTATTTAGAATTCAATTCAATAATAATGATCTAGTCATTTCCCACTTGCAATTTTGCGAATGATATGGTGTTATTCATTAAGGTTTTTTATTTTTGTAAATTTCTTATGATTGTAATGACACCTATGTGTATTTCCCTAGTTTTGGGGTTTAAAATTAACTTCAGTAAGAGTTTTATTAGTAGTATTGGTGCTTCAATTTAGGCTTTAAATGATATTGTTACCTTAGTTTCTTGTAAGGTTATTAATCTCCCTTCACATATTTTGGTCTTTGACTTTGTGCCTCTCCTAAGAGGACTTCAATATGGTAGTCTATTATTGAGAAACTTTGGGCACATCTTGCTTTATAGAAAGGTATAACCCTCTCCCAAGTAAGTAGACTTGCTCTTATTACGTCTTCTATTTCTTTCCTTTATATTTATTAACTTTTACTCTTCAAGAATCCTACCCCTATAACTAATGCCATTAGTAGGCATATTCGTGCATTCTTTTATCTTGGAGGTAGAGATTTCAGTTGGTCGTATAGAGTTAACTGATCTTACCTTACTATGCTTAAGAGATTAGATGGTCTTGGTATTACATAATGTTTTGTTTCATAATTAAGCATTGTTGTTGAACTTGCTTTTGGAAACTTCACTAGTCTCATTAATCCTTGTTGAATTAGTTTGCTACTTACAATGTCATTATCCCTCCTTTACACAAGGTGGATTCGATTTCTTTGAGTTTGATGGGAAACAATTTTTATAAGATCAACACTTTTTATCTATTCAGTATGGCTCTTCCCCAAGTATGCTTCTCTTTTAGACTAGCTTAGTTCCTACAAAGGCTGACTTGTTTACTTGAATTTCTATGTTAGAACGACTTAGCACCGATGATTTCACTTCTTAATTGGTGTTTGTTCTATTTCCAAAAATCATTGTGCCTTTCGTGGTTGCTTTGGAGAGTCTTCTGGTCACATCTTATTGAATTGTATCCTTTCTTGAAAGTTATGGAGTTTTTTTCTATGATTAGCAGGGTATTCAGTTTGCTATGTCTATTATTGTTGTTGTTCTTTATACTAATTGGTGTGAAATTGTTCATGAAAAGCTTCAATTACACTTTTAGATCACATTGTTATTTGTTATTATCTAGTCTATCTAGCTAATTCAGAATGATTTAGTCTTTAATGATATAAGACATGATCTTTAGGGATTAATTCACATTGACTTTTTTAGTAGTTAGTTATGGATTAAGGAGTGCTCTGCCTTTCTTCTACTGCCATCAAGGCGTGGTCTTTTTATTTTTTATTTTTTTTTAAATTTAATTGTACTTTTTCACTTTGTTTTTAACCTTGAAAGTTTCTATTTTCCATTTCTTGATAAGCTTTTTTTAATCTTAACTTGTTCGAAAGAGAAGTTTTTTTATCAATTTATTTTCTCAAATTGTTTTTTCCCTCATATTATTTTTTTATTTAAAAAAAAACATAAGTTATCAAATATATATTATAAAATAGGTGCTCCATGTTAAAGTCCGAATACATTTATATTCTATTTTTTAGTAGAATTTAGTTTTGGAGAGCTATATCTCATAAGGTAACAATTGAAGTTAAAAAATCTAATCTCATATAAAGTATTCAACATCCCATATTTATCAATATAGGATTCTTTCTCACATCTAATTCTTGTTGTTCTTAATTTTTTTTTTTTTTTCAATTCTTCGTCACTATCTTTTTTTTTTCAATTAACTTTTATAATCTTAACAATTTTCACTACATATCTCAAAAAAAATTGAATTTCTTTTCAATTGAAATTTCGAAATTTTCTGGTGGGGCTTTAGGAAATTCAAATGATTGAACTCAAATAATAAAGTATTTTTAACTTTTCTTTTGAACCAAGATTCATGTTCTATTTCTCCTCTTTATGCTTAAAAATCATATATATGTGATTTTTGCCCTCAAATGTAAGTTAATATTTGAGGTTTTCACTTTTCAAGATTTAGTTTTAATTTTAAATATTTTTTTAAATATATTAATAAAAATTATAAAAAATATAATCACATTAAAAAATATTTTTATAATATTATTTTTTTATTTTTATTTATATATTTTGAGAGATATTTAAAATCAAATTCAAATATCAAAAAATGAAAATGATAAGTATTTAAAAATAAATAGAATAAATATTAATAAAAGAAATGGATAAATCTTGGGAAAAAAAATAATAGCCATTAAAAGAAAATATGATAAAAAAAAAAAAGGAATTGGCATTATAAAAAGAGCCAAAACACGCTTCTCAAGAAAAACAAAGAAACAAAAAGAGAGAAAGAAACGGACCCAATGAAGCAGCATGTGACTATTTTCACCTGAAAACAAGTAGCCTATTATAACTCATATCTCCATGTATTACACTACCAATATTTTCCATATACTCCAATTTTTCTAACCAACGCCTTCATACTTTCCTCTCTCTTTTTAATTTTCTTTGTCTCTTCTAACTACATCATAGCCTGGCTGCCAATGCAATTGGTGCTATTATATAACTCCAAAACATTGCATTATGATTTATGTTTCCCTAAACATAATTTTTTACTCAATCTAGTAGTTTTATATTTTGTAAATTGATATCATGAACCTAAACTCAAAAATATTTTCTGATTTCTTAATTGAGCTTTATTTAAGTGCTTTGAAATGAGCTATACAATATATAAACGTGAGTTAGAGAGTCGTACTTTATATTTAGCAAAGACCCTGCATCATTCAAGTCAATGTTCAAGGATTACAATACTTTTGAACTTTTTAGAACTCTTAAAAATAAAAAACTAGAGTTTTAAAAAAGTTAGAATAGTTAAATATAACTTGAAATGTATGTCTTCATAGCCTATTTATAGTGCTAGTTTTGATTACAAGTTGAACAAGTGACACCATATCACTGAGTCAAGTGTTAGTTGATGAGAGAAAAGGACAATAGTTCCTCGAGGAGTGACATGTGTCCTTCCTACAGCAAGAGAGTATTCTTTGAACCACGTACGATAGTGACGTGTCTAAGGAGTGGCTTCGAGTCATGCTCTTCAAGGAGAAGAAGCAAAGCCGAAGGTCATGCGTGTCCCACTTAACAATGCTCATCCTTCACTTTGTCACTCTGAATCTTGGTGTGTTATTTTCATAGGCTTCTATTCTTATATTCTTAAATGTTTGGTTCAAGTTCATATTTTTTCACTAGGCCCTATTAGAGTCCACTTTTGCTCATTTAAAAGAAAAGGGTTTCTAGTTCAAGCTTTTAGTTTGAGCAAACTCAAGCATACCTTTTAAAGGGCTTCTACTTTCAAAGGCCAAGACCCCCTATCACTTTGTGTCTGATGGCCTTCTTCGAAGCATTGGAGTGCCTCAAATTCTGAACCTTTTTCTTCTATCAAAGGTGGCTTTTCTGTCTGCCATGGCTTCCTCGGCCTACGAGTTTTACTTTTGTGATGTATTGAAGTTTTGCATCGGTGTTTTTTTAGACTAAGTATACTAGTCTTTAAAGAAAACCTAGTTCTAAGTATTTATTCCCACCATGAAGCTTTTCTCAGGATTATGATAATTCAAGTTTCAATATTTTGTGCTTCATCTGACAGCATTGGTCCTCTTTGTTGGTTCTTTGGCTCTTCGCTATCTTCTCTTGCTTTTATCACCTAAATTCAAAGACGATTTTAATTCGAAGGGCTTGTCCATGGTCACGTGTCATCATAGTATTTTAAATGATCACCACATGTCATTTATGTAGAGGTAGATGGGAAGTTTTTTTGAAAGTATATACTCCCTCATTTTGACTTCTCTCTCTCTCTCTCTCTCTCTCTCTCTCTCTCTCTCTCTTCTAACCTTCATTCTCTTCTCAATTTTCTCAGCATTTTCCTTATTCCTTTGCTTCCTTTTTTCTTACTTGTTCTTCCTTTAACTTCACATTTCTTCATTCATCAATGGGACCAAACAAATCTATATTCTTGGCTTACAAAGATTTTTCCTCTGCTGAGCATTTTATAATTAGGAGTGTTTCTCCATATTGGAGGGAAGTGAAGCTTGGGAAGAGTCTCAACTAGGATTTCTTCAAAATCAACTTGGAAAGTGATTCGTCATCCATTCTCCACTCTCATCTTATCCTAACCAAAAGGTTTTCAATTCTAATTATGACCTCACTATTTCTATTGAGGCCAATCAATTCTTATGGTTCGAGCCTTTTGCTCTCTTCTTCCCTTTCTTTTGAAGTTTTTTCTTATTTCCATGTTAACCCATGACCTTTACCCTTAATGCCATTATAAACACTTACCCCTCAGTTGAGCTTTTCCAAATTTTCCTTAGTTTTGTTCCCAGCCCCAAAGACTATGAGGTTTATATATCTTCAACTAAGCCTAACAATGATTTTTTTCTTGCAAGTCCAATATAGTGGAGAGATGGAAGAGGAGTTTCCTCAGCTTCAAGTACATTGCCATGGATTTAGCGGTGTGTTTAGAGAACCCTGAAAACTTACTAGTAACCTTGTCCTCTCTTATATAGACAATCAACATCTATTCTTATTTATATGCTTGAAAAATCTCCTCAACAGAGATAAGATATTGGAGAGTTCCTTCATTAGAGATAAGGATGGGATCCTATCAACTCTCTTATCTCATATGTCTATCTTATATATGCTTCCCTTTTATTTATTCACCATTTCCTAACCTATTTGATTTACTTTTTGCAGAGCAACTGATCAATTCTTCTATTAACCATGACCTATTCCTAAAACTTGGCCAAAGCTCGGGAGAAGCATGATCTACTTGCACTTTTCTTGTTTAGTACATCCAAATCAAGTAGCTCAAGGGCATGAACTGTTGGGAAGTTCACTACTGTATCTTCACCAAGCCAATTTCCCATATATCACCCCATATTTTAGGAAAAGGCCCATCTTAATGTTGCCCCTGAATGTATTTCTTTAAAGCCCCCTCCTAGTGTTGCTTGTAAGGCACCCAAGTTAACTCTTAAAGTATCCACCTCCTTTATCACTGTTAGGAGTTTGAGAGTAACTCCTTTTAAAAGACCTACAGAGATAAAGAAGAAGCATTTGTTGGATAAGAAGCCTCTTCATATTACTAAGAGGAGGACCAACAGGGTTCCTCACTCTTATCTTACTGTGAAGCTGACACACTATGGCTTCGAAAAATAAAAGGAGGTCCGAGTGCAGAGTAACTTATAAGGAGTTTGAATTAATGGTAGTAAGAATGTAAGTCTTCAAGCCCCTCACATTTAACATATTAAATAGGATTAAGAAGATCACTAAGAACCAGACCAACCTCAACAACATTTTCTTCAGAAATGCCATTGTGGTTGCTGAAGAGGCTAAATTTGTAGAAATATGTTTTAGCATCGATGGCTTAGAGAATTCATAAGCTAATTTCTTCCTTATAAAGATGTTCAATGATCAAAACCCCTTCTCCTTTGTGCCTTTACACCCTTTTGAAGGGCGAATACAAAGTCGCACAGCAAAAGCAGAAAACAAAATTTCAGCACTATCCAGCAGCACTGCTGGACAGAGTGCTGTTAGACAGCAGCTCCAGCAACTCTGCTAGACAGAATGCTGCTAGACAGCAGCTCCAATAGCATTGTCCAGTAGCACTGCTGGACAGAATGCTGCTGGACAGCAACACCAGCAGTGTTGTCTAGTGCTAAATTTATTTTTGTAAAAATCCAATATAACTCGGTTTTTTATTTTCAAAACTTTTTGAAAGATTTACCATGCCAAAACACTTTTGACATAGTTGGGTTTAGATATTCATTAACCTCTTTAACAAAATACTAAACCCAAACATGAACCCATATTCAACATTAAGGATCTTTCCAATTATTGTGCAAAACAGAATAAAAATAAAGAAGGGTTAAAACGTATGAATACCTCTCGCCCTCATTCGTTAAGCTCCCCAAATGTGAAGCCACTAGCTTGAGACATACCAAGCTTTTTCCAAAAGCATGT
>CAOJBK011864152.1:0-16985 GCA_948294925.1 Codiaeum variegatum
CTGAAGGCTATCACACTTAAGAGTGGGAAGAATTTGAAAGAGCTTGAAAATCCGAGTGTGATAACCCAAATGGATGGTGAGGTTGAGAAAAAGAATGGGTCACATGGTGAAGACGGCGAAAAAGAGATGGAACAAGAAGAGAAAGATGATGAGAAGAAGGCGGATAGACCTAAATCCCCAGAGTCAGAGTACAAGCCTCAGGTACCTTATCTATAAAGGCTTAAGCAAAATAAATAGGATCCTGACTATAATAAGTTTTTGTCATTCTTTAAGCAATTGCATATTAATATCCCTTTAGTAGAAGCTCTTTTTCAGATGCCAAAGTACGCGAGATTCTTAAAGGAGTTGCTTATAAAGAAGGGAAACCTTAAGGAGGTGTCCATCATAGAGCTGTCGGAGGAAAGCTCTACCAATCTTCATAAATTATCAGAGAAGCTGAAAGATCCATAGAGTTTCACAATTCCTTGTACTTTAGGACACTTATATATTGATAGAGCTTTGGCTGATCTTAGGGTTAGTGTAAGTGTGATGCCCTACCAAGCCTTTAAGAGTTTGGGATTGGGTGAGCTTAAACTAACACACCTAAGCATCCAGTTAGCGGACAAGTCCATAATATATCCTAAGGGTATTGTTGAGGATGTGTTAGTTACGTTTGGCCATTTTATTTTCCCCATATATTTCCTTATGTTTGAGATGGAAGATAGAGTTGACAACTCTCTCATATTGTGTAGGCCGTTCTTGGTTATAGCTCATGCCATCATTGATGTGCTTGAGGCAAAAATAACATTGAGAGTTACTAATGAAAGCATTGTCTTCCAACTTCCCATCTTTAAAACACACACACTACCCCAGAGTAAGTTAATTCTTGCACATCGGTAGTTAAAAATGAAATCTCAAAGGGGGGGCGGGGGGGGGGGGGGGTTTAAATTTGGATAATATTGTTATTATTGAGTGTGTGTCAAAATAAGGCAAGGAAATGCTGAAGAGGAAGGAGATAGAGAGAAAGGAACCTTTAGAATTTAAAGCTATAAAGCCTAAGGGTGGAGCAATGAAGGAAGGACCCAAGAAGTAAAAAAGGAAGCAAGAGGTAAAGCTTAAGCAAAGAGCTAAGGTATGGCTTCCCAAATGCTTAATAGAGTCTTGTTTAAAATACTTAAACACAATATGTGATGACATAACTAAGATGAAATGTTTTGGGTCTAGAAAATGTGAGTGCCATGGAGTGTATGATGTGGCATTAGAAATTGGGTGATAACCTCACCTAACATCCAGCTAAGATGACGTTAAAGAAGCACTTGGTGGGAGGCAGCCCACCACTTTAATGTTTAGCTTATTTGATTTTTATTTTTAGTTTATTTATTTTGAGTTACGTGAGAGAAAACAGATTTAACACTTGATCGAAGGTTTTTTAGGTGTTACAGGTTGTATTTAGTTGAAAAGTTGAGTGGTTCGAGTCATGGAATGACCCAAAAACCCATGGCTCAAACTAAGGTAAGCACATGAATGAAAAGGAGTGGAAAATTTGATGCAGTGGCTTATCACGGTCCCTGTCACAGGCCGTGAGGCAGGGCTGCCAAAATGCAAATTTTGTTTTAAGTCCAGTGGCCTCTCATGGGCCCCATCACAACCCGTGATAGGGACCGTGAGAGCCCTTTGGACCAATTATAGAAGGCAGCATGGGCATTGGCTCAAGGTTGGAGGGAACCATACCACCTATGGAAACCAGTCTAGTAGCTTCTCAAGGGCACTGTCATGGCCCGTGACAGCGACGTGAAAGCTCTCTAGACCGGGGAATAAAGGTAGGCAGGGGTTGTGGTCACACATACATGAATTGGACATTCCATGGCTTAAAACCAGTATAGAGGCCTCTCAGGGGCATCGGCACGGCCCGTGCCTAGGACCGTGAGAGCCTTCTATACTGATAAAGGGGCCCTTTTTGTGTTTTCAAAATCAGTTTCAAGTCCTAAAACCGAGCATTTCACGCCTAACCTCCCAAAATTTTGAAAACAATCCCTCTCAAACACGTCAATCTCTCTCAAACTTCAAGTTTAAACCTTCAAGGTGAAATTTTTCATCAAATTCTTCAAGAAATTCAGGTTCTTTTCTTTTAATGTTATTTCTTTTTGTTTTAGTGTTTACTCTATTTAGTTAGGGTACGTTAAATCTATTAAGTAATGTGGTTTTATCTTTAATTTCTTGTTGAAATTAGTCCATTAAACAAGTTATTATGTGTTAAATAAGTGTTATTGTCCTTTTCATGGTGTTGTTTCACACCATTTTGTTGAGTATGTTGGGATTTTACATTTATTATTTTGTCAAATTTCTTTGTTCTAATCTTATAAATTTTGATGTTATCATTTTTCATGAATTGGGAGAGTTTTGTGGTATTAGTAGTTCATGATTGATATGCTTGCATTGTGTGCCACCAAGTGTTCGATAAAATGCCTAAATGAGTTGGGAGTCAAGTTTTGCTTGGTTTTTCAAGTGTTTTAGAATTAGTTAACTTTAAAATGACACCCTCTCACTTTGTTTAAATTTTTGTGTGCACACACCACACCAAACACTTTTTCTTTAATATGCCAAATATGTATGCTATACATTGAATGTGCTAAGTGTGAGGGAGAATTTGAGTGGGGTGCGTGGGCCTATCTTTGTGTGTGGTTAGTTTATGTTTTTTGCAAGATTGGTAATGGTCTAATCTTAACTATTACCATGCTGAATTTTAAGTTGTTACACTAACCACTAATGGTGTTGGTTTACATTGCTTGGCTTTTGTTTTGATTTTGTTTATAGAAATGGGCAAAGCTTTAGCACCATCAAAAGCCGACGCTTCCTCAAAAGCAACAGGCAAATGCCCTGCTTCTTCTATCCCTCTAACAAAATGGCAACAACCCTCGAGGAAATCAACTCAAGATCCAACTAAGAAGGGGAAGAAGACTTTGGCATATAACCCGGACCATCCAAGTGTTAAGTTCGGGCATAAATGGCAGCAGGATAGGCTGGAGTTGATTAGGAACAAGAGATGGTTCACATCATGTTCAGTGGACTGGACCAACATAAAAGGATGTGACTAGGAGGCAGACTTTAAAGCGATGATATTGCAGCCCAGATGGTGGGAATTCTATGATGTTGTCAAGTTTGCTTATTGAGAGCTCACATTGGAGTTCCTGTGTACTCTAGACATGGATCAAAAGAAAATAAGCCTGACAGTATGACATATCACCTTCTGGCTTGGGCTAGAGATGTTTGAAAGAGTATAGCCAATCTGGCCATTAATTTTGGCATCTGTAAGCTGGAGGACCTAGCTATGGCATCTTTTGCCAATACTTCCTTTAATTGGGTAAGTAAAGTACATGAAAGATCCAAGGATATTTGGAGAGAGTTTGCTCCTGCTGGAGGATCCTTGGAAATAAGAAAAGTGAAAGCCTCCAAATTCTAGTCTATGGGTATGTGGTGTGCTCATTATATAGTGAAGAGTTCGATTACTCCTTGCATCGGTTCTTGGGGGTATGTGACTATGACAAACCTCTTTTACATGTATGCAATAAAGAAGCGCATCAACCTTAAAGTCACTCAAATATTGGTAAAGGATGTTCTTTAATCAAGCTAAGACATCAAAGAGTGACGACGGTCTTCATGGGGGAATTTATATCACCCGGTTAGCAAAGAGGCTCATAGTGGCCAACCACTTAAGCATAATGAGGAAGGATGGTGATATGCTTTTGTTTAACCGGCAGTGTATATCCAACATGATGCACACATCCAAGGTTCAGATACTTTGAGCTCTGACTCCACCTTTGGAGACTTTGGCACTACCTCCTCCACCGGCTAGAGCCTCATATGCTAGACCTTCCACTCCTTCTAAGGTATCATTGGAGGACATTTACCAATAGCAACATGAAGTTTTGGGTGAGATGGCTCATGAGTGGAAGCATCGCCGCTGGTTGGGCAAGGTGATGGGCAAAATACTGAAACACTTAGGCCTCAAAAAGCCTAAGAGACCGGGGTCATCTCCACGAACATCCGAGACTCCTGCTAGACTATTAGAGACTGCAGCTATCCCAGTTTCCACTACTCCCCCTCCCACATCAGTTGCTAAAGAAGCACCTCCGATACCTACTATTGTCGAGCTACTAACTGAGAGTAGTGATACAGAGATGAAGATTCATAAGACTGCATCTCTGGCCACCGAGACACATTCCAGCCCAGATGCCCAGATGAAAGGAGAAGACGAGGTGGGGTATGCATCTGATAGCCCTTCCTTCTAATGCATAATTTAGGGCCATTCTTTCTTTCTCTCAGAACTCTTTATTTTATATTTTGTTAGTTTTCCTTTTTTTTGTGTTTGTTTTCATTTGTTTTTATTTTATTATTTCTTCTGAATTTGGGATGATTGTATATTATTTTGTGGTTTCGTTGTGAAACCATAAGACTGAACTTGGTTTATAATGCTTAATTCCTATACTTCATTAGCTTAGATGATTATTTGTGGAAGGCTAGATTCATCTATTTCAGGGTAGTATTCCTTGACTCGCTTTTATTTTTCATGTTTTACACACTTTGAGGGAAATATGTAATTTAAGTGTGTGTGGGAGGGGGGGAGGGGGGAGGGGGGGGTGGCGGTGGATGGTCATAAGATATTGCCTTTATACATGATTGTATGATGGTTTTATTATTGTTATGGATGATTGTATGAAACATGTTTAGCAGAATAAGCACATCATGATATAATTTTCATTTGCAATATGTTTAAGACCTTTAAAATTGGGAAATTTTTTTCTAATTCACTCATTTAGACTTTAGTTTTCATAATGACTTTGTTTTTTTTATTAAACTTTGAACATAGTGGCTGAAAGTAGGAATCCACTTGTCACGATTTCTAAGACTAGGCTTTAAGGTGTTTAGTTACTGTTGAGTATTTAGTCTTTTTCTTGGCATAAGTCAGGTTAGGAAACTAGAGTTAGGACTTTAGTCTTTGATAGGTTTTCTTGGAAAATGGAACCAAATTGAAAATGAATTGTACTCATAAGAAAAATATGTGAAAAGTAAAATCGAACTTTGAAAATTACAACATATTCCACTGGTTTCATATTGCGCAAAGCGATATCTAAAAAAGTGAAACCCACGAATAGTATTAGTAGCCAGCTAATCAAGTTCATGACTAGTTGAGTAACCGGGGTTGGCGCTATAAAGCATTTACCTTCATGTCAAAATACTAGTGATGGGTTTAGCTGAGTTGGGTCCCCTAAAAAAATTTGAAAATCTCATGATACTTGCACTAAATAAAGAAAAAAGCCTTTCCACTTCCCAAGAAAGAATGATTGACTGACTCAAAGGATGGTTAGGTTGAATTCCTTGATGGAGCCTATTTTTTAGACTAAACACTCAACATGTCAATTGATTTGCCTTAGAGCTAAGTTGAGAGGACATTACTTCATGGATTCCGAACTCGATAACCATGTCCCTAGTTTAGTCATGAAACCAAAGCATTGTGAAAATTAAGTGTCTATGTGAGTGAATTTTTACTCCTTTTGTTGTCTTGATTTTCGAAGGTCTTTTATATATTAAAAGTGGGAATTGTATTGATTGTGTTTAGTTTTTCTTGAGGACAAGCAAAGGTTCAAGTGTGGGGGAGTTTGATAACCAGCAAATTATACATTATTTTACTTCATATTCTTGATGATTTTACTTGTTAAATTGAATTTAATGTGTTTATTCTAGTGTTTTTAACTATTCTTAAGCAATCAATTGAATTTTGAAGCTAGGAGTGATTAGTTCAAGGTTCAGGCTTGAAAGATGAAGAAAATGTGCAAAAACGGAGCAAAGAATGAAGGCTCAGGGCTGCCTCATGGCCTGTGAGATAGCCCATGAGAAGTGATGAAGAATTGGAAGATAGAAAGTTGTCACAGCCAGCGACACGGGCCGTGATAGAGAGAGGGCACCCATAGGATCAGCTAAGGCAAGAAGTGAGAAATAGTAGCTTCTAACGGTCCTCATCATGGGCCGTGACAGGGACCGTGGGAGCTTACTGTCTCTCCTAGACCAAGCATAGAAAGCTGTCATAGCCGGCGGCATGGGTCGTGATAGAGAAGTCATGGACCGTGGGGGAGAAGCCAAAAGAGAGGCAAAAAAGAAGTAGCTTCTCATGGTCCCCATTACGGGCCGTGACAGGGACCGTGAAAGCATTCTGCCTCATGAAACAAAGAGAAGTTTGACAGGAGGCTATCATGGGCACCGGCACGGGCCGTGAGAGCCATTCATGATAGTACTCTGAGGCCCATATAAAAGCACGTAATTGCAAAAGTTAAGGGGGAACTGAACTCTTGCGATAAAAATATGATCTAACTTCATTCAAAGTCAATCTAAGGCTTCAAAAACTTGAGAAAAATAGATTTTAAGGCTGGATTATAGATCATCATCTCAAATTAGAGCTGGAACTACAAGGATTTAACTAAAATTTCATTGGGTTTTCATAAACTTCATGGAGTTATGCAATTTCTTACCTTTTTCTTATTTTTTTGATTTGATCATGCATCAAATACATTTATGTACCTAGATTAGACGAGTATTATTCGATTATATGGATTGATCAACATTTATTCAATGAATGTTTAGGTTTTTCATTAAGTTTAGCTTTTGATACTTAATTTTCTATAAATCAATTGCAATTGCATGCTTGTTCTTGATTTGTGTTGTTTAAAATTTACTAGAGATAAAGAGTTTAGACCTAGAACACTCAATAGCTTAATAGGTTTGTTGTGTTTGTTAGAGATAGATTCACAAACTCTTAGGGTTTTACATATTTTTCATGGATCATTAAGGCTGTTTCTAATTGAATAGGATTGAGAAGAGATTCCTTTCCTATTACTTAGAAATTAGGGGTTTAATTACTTGAGAAAGATTTAAACCTAATTTTGTGAAAATCCCACTTAATGATTGATTGAACATATGATTTGAGTAATACGAGTCGAAGTCTAGGTAAATGCCTTAATCCATATTATTTTTCAGATTTGATCTTTGATTTCTTTAGATTTTGTTTAGAGAAAGTTTAATTTTTATTTAAGTTTCCATAGTTTAAAATTAGTTAACTCAACCTAAAAATCATTGTGAGCTAGACAATAGATTAGGAGATTGAGTATGTGCTTGATCAAATAAACTAACTAATCCCTTAGGAGAATGATACCGGGACTTACCAGTTTTACTACTTGGTACCATCTCGTGCACTTGTAGGTGTTGCAGTTAAATGCGATCAGCTTCCAAGCACCAATGAGAAAAACTGCTCCATTGGCCTTCACATTGTTTAACCTACATTCACATATGAAGATTTCTTTCCTAGTAATCTTATTATGGTTTTCATTACAAAGTAAAATGGTCAAGATAAACTTGTGTGCCATGCAAAGCCTAACACTAGTAATGTCCAATACTTTCAAATTCTTATTTTTTTATCAGATCCAACCCATTTGTTATCGTCCTCCAAATAGCATCACATTGCCAATTGTAGGGCTAGCCTATCACACCCTCATCACTATAGATACACAAAATTTCTCCAAGCTACCTAGCTTACATGTGATACTCTTTTCCTCTAATTTTAAATATAAATGATTCATCATTATCTCCAATTTTTAAGGTGGAAGAGAAGTCTAGGATCAAATTTGTGTAAACCTCTTGAGAACTAATGGGACATTTCTAAGTGGGGAATATGACCTCAAGCAATTTGTGCCCATCTTGTTCAACACCCAAATTAGTAAGCATAGATAAGTCTAGAGGGGTGCACACAACTGGAGTTCCTAGGGTTATTAACTTATCACATGTCTCACTAACCCGTCAATCAGTAAAAACTAACCCAAAATCATGTGGACGAAGACTTACCGTAGGTAGTGATGGCAGTGGAGCATCCCTTTATTGTCTAGTGCATATAGAACCCGCTCTTGAGCAACTTGCAGCGTCCGGGTTGGTTTTACCTCACTTAGCATTTCCTCTTGCTCCTTTTGAACTCATATTAACTTGTATTGAGCACAAACACCAAAAATTTTAGGGAAAAAATAGGTGTTTTGAGTAGTTAAGGTTTAAAAAGAAATTTGGGGGAAAAATAGTATTTTTAGGGGTTTTGAAATAGGAAAAAGATGAAAATAACAAATTGAGGTTACAAAGATGAATTTAAAAAAAATGAAAATACTTTAATCAAGCTGAAAATACTATTTGAGAGGATGGAGACCAATTGTCGGTAGTGTTTGATATTATAGGGTTTAAAGGATTTGAAGAAAAACTGTTTTTAAAAAAAATGCCTTTATATGCCTCGTTATTGAGACTTATAAGGGCGTATGGGGTTATTCCCACACGGGCGTATGCTAATCCAGAGACGAAATGAAAATCTTGCCTAGTTTCATACAAGCATATGCTTTGAGGGTATACAGGTATATGGCCTAGTTCATAGGGCTCTATGGCTAAAATCATACGGGTATATGGTACTCTACAGTTTTGATTCAAAAGAATTTTGAGATTTTTTAAAAATAATTATGGCATCAATGATATGTTTATTCTATATATTCATGGCAATATAATTGATCTATAAATGATCTTAAAATGAGTTGATTCATAGAAATTGAACAATATCCCTTTTAAGTTCATTCACATTACAACTCATAAAGTATGCCAAGCACATAATCACATCATAGCATCACATAGGCACTACAATATCAAAATATGGACATATTATCTCACTAGAACTAGGAGTTTAAGGATAGAATATACCTGAAAGGCATCAATCATGCTTATTTCTCTTTGAATATAGTAGAAAGCCTCCCTGTCAAGCAGTTTGGTAAAGATACCCACCAATTGATGCTCGTATCAACAAATTCAAGTGCAATATGCCCTTTAGATGCATTATCTTTAAAAAGAATGATGTCTTATGTCTATGTGTTTTTTCCTAGAATGATGAATGAGGTTTTTGGAAAAATTTAAAGCACTAGTGTTATCACATTTTATGGGAATGCCATGCCATAATCCTCATGTTCCATTTTCATCCATAGAAGTTGAATGCAATAACATGCGACTGCCATATACTCCGATTTCCACGGTTGATAATGCAACCAAATTTTGCTTTTTTGAAAACCACGAAATAAGCATGCCACCAAGAAATTAACAAGTGCTACTAGTGCTTTTCCTATCAAGTTTGCATCCACCAAAATCCACATCTGAATAGCAACTAAAATAAAAGATGAACCTTTTGGATACCACAAGCCAAGGTTTGGTGTATCCACTAGGTACCTTAGGATCCTTTTGACATATGTAAGATGAGATTCCTTAGGATTTGATTGAAATTTAGCATGCATGCATACACTAAAAGGAATGTCAAGCCTAGATGCAGTCAAGTATAATAGTGAACCTATCATGCTCTTATAAAGTTTATAGTGCACATAATTACCTTTGGCATCTGCTTCCATTTTAATAGTTGTTCTCATAGGAAAGTTATAGGGCCTTGCTTATTAAACCTTTTAAGCAACTCCTTAATATACTTCATTTGATAAATTAGAGTGCCATGCTCAAGTTGCTTGATTTGCAAGCCCAAGAAGATCAACTCCCCCACCATACTCATTTCAAATTCACCTTGCATACATTTAGAAAATTCCTCGCAAAGCGATTCATTAGTAGCACCGAATATGATATCATCAACATAAATTTAAACAATGAGAGTGTTTTACTTTTGGTTTTTGATAAAAAGTGTGGTGTTAACTTTGCCTTTTGTAAAATCTTTTTTTATCAAAAAGTTGCTCAATCTCTAATACGAAGCTCTAAGAGCTTGTTTTAATTTGAGTTTGAGAATATGGTTTGAAAATTTGTGATTTTCAAAACCAGGAGGTTGTTCAACATAAACTTCTTTTTAAATAAAGCCATTTAAAAATGTATTTTTGACATCCATTTGAAAAAGTTTGAAAATTTCAAAAAGTAAGTAACATTCTAATTGCTTCTAATTTAGCTATGGGAGCATAGGTTTCATCAAAATTAATACCTTCCTCTTAGGAATACCCTTAGCTACCAAGTGAGCTTTGTTTCTTACCACAATTTCAGACTCATCTAGCTTGTTTCAAAAGACCCACTTTGTTCTAATGAAAGGATGGTGCTTTGGTCTAAGCACTAGGGTCCACACTTGGCTCCTTTCAAATTGATTGAGCTCCTCTTACATGGCTAGAATCCAATGCTCATCGTCTATTACTTTATCTATGTCTTTGGGTTCCACCATGGATAAGAATGCCACATACTCATAATTATTGTTAATTTGAGACCTTATCCTTATTCCTTGGGTTGAGTCTTCAGTGATTTGAGAGTCTTTGACTTCTATTCTCATCCCTAGATGTGGAGTCTCCCTTTATTAAGGAATGGCTTGAATATCTATACTAGGTTGTGTATCCATCTCCTTAATTATAGTGTCACCTTTTTTTTACTTTTGGCCTCAACACCTTGCTTTAGTTGCTCTTGTGCTTTGTTCTCTAGGGTAAGATCATCCATAATTTCTTCAATTGTTTTTATGTTATCATCATTCCTTGCTACACACTTAGAAACAAATTCATCAAATATAACATGAATGGATTCTTCAACTAAGAGTGTTTTCTTATTGAAGATCTTATAAGCCTTTGAATGGTTTGAATGGCCTAGGGAAATTACCTCATTCTATTTAGCATCAAAATTTCCCAAATTATCCTTGCCATTGTTATGCACATAACATTTGCAACTAAATGCATGAAAATATGAAATGTTGGGCTTCTTTCCTTTCTATAACTCATATGGGGTCTTTTTAAGTAAGGGGTCTAATCATAGTCCTATTTATGATGTAGCAAGAAGTGTTTATAGCTTTGACTAAAAAATATTTAGGCAAATCATTGTCATAAAGCATGGTCTTAGCCATTTCTATCAATGATCTATTTCTCCTCTCAACAACACCATTTTATTGAGGATTCTTAGGTGCGGAAAAATTATGCTTAATGCAAAATTTTTTAAAATCAAAATTTTCAAATTCGGTACTATGATAACTTCTAATACATGTGATGGCATACACCTTTTGATTTTGTAAAGATTTTGTTAATGGCATGAATGAACCAAATGCCTCACTCTTATATACGAGAAAAAATACCCATGTAAAATGTGAGTAGTCATCAACAACAACCAAATAATAGTGCTAGGGCTAGAGGACTTAGTTAGAGCAAACAAGTCAATATGCAAAAGTTGCAATAGTCTAGAAGTGGAAATCACATTTTTTGTTTTAAAAAAATTCTAAAGTGCTTGCCTTTAGCACACGCATCATAAACACTTTTGTTTTTGAAAAGAATTTTAGGAAAAGCTTTACCAAATCTTTTTTAGAAAGTTTAGACAGAACATCCATACTTGCATGGCCTAGTCTTCTATGCCATAAAGTAGGATCCTCATCCTTTGAGGAAAATAAACAAAGGTGATTGGTTTCTTAATTTCTCAAGTCCACCATATAAATATTTCCCTTGCAGTACCCAATAAAATTAATTTTGTTTGTTTTGATGTTAATGACTTCACAAATGCGAGAATCAAAACTAACCTTATAACCTTTATCACACAACTTCCTAACACTAAGCAAATTATGTCTGAACTTATGCATAAAAAGAACTTTAGAAATGGTAAAGTTATCATAACCTATTGTGCTCCACAAACCTTACCTTTGGAGTTATCACCAAAGCTCATATTGCCTTTATCTTTCTCTTCTAGTTTGAGGAGCTTCTTCTCATCTCTGATCATGTGCTTGGAGTAACCACTATCAATCACCCATTTCTCTTTCTTGGATTAAATGATAGCCTATAAGAGCATATAACCTCAACTTTTTATGCTACCTACTTTGTCTTGGGTCTATTCTTGTTAGTTCCACTTGAAACCCATTTACTCTTAGGAATGTCCTTGAAATTCGTAAGGATGTCCTTGGAATCCTTAGGAATCCATATATTCCTAATGGTATATATCTTCCTAAACCTAATAGGATAAGGACAAACATGAACAGAAGAGCTTGTGCATGCATCGAACGCTTTATGCCTACGAAAAAAAGTCTCTGCTTATATATAGAGTGCTCTGTGCAAGCGTGAACCCCTTCTCTCATGCATGATATTTTCTAATATTTCATACCATTTTCTCTATAAATATGGCCCACTAGGCACATTTCCTAATGATATTTGAAGATTCCAAAATTTTAGTGATTATTATACTAAAATACACACCTTTTCACCGAGGAGACTTGCCTCGCTTAGTCAAACTGTCCAAACCACCTGTTCATCGCTGATGAAAAACTAAGGTAAAATCCTCAACCTTTTAATTTCAAATTTTAATTCCTAAACCTGACTAGGAATCCATGGCAAAAATCATTTTTTCTTAATCAAAATTAAAATTGATTAATAGCTTATCCAGTTAATAGTTTTTCTAAGTCTAAAAACTAATTAATTTCTAAAACAACCCCACTTTCATCAAACAACTCCCACCTTCACAAGAAGGGAGAACGATGTGGGGTTTAATTCCCACTCAAAAGGATATGTCGGCATGCCCAGTCTAATAAGGGCTCCAACTCCAAACTTATTTTTCCTTTATTTTTTTGTACTAAAAATTGTGTTGTTACCATTATTTTATGCTTTTATACTTTTGTTTATTTGTTAGCTAATATTTCATTAGTTTTTAGAACTTTTCTATTATGTTTTGTTATTACTGCTATTTTTTTACTCTTTTGTTCCATATTTTGCCTGATGGAGAATGTGTATCATTCCTATATTTTATAGCTAGAGGAGGAATCCCTTTAATTATGTTGTTTTTAGATATAATTTAATTTATTTTATTTCACTTTTCCTTGTTTTATTCTTTATTATGTCATTATTTAGGAATATGTGTCATTCCTAGTTCCATTTTGTCAAGAGAAGGGACCCCTTTTATCTATTGCTTTATTTATCTCTTTCCTTTATTTTTATCATTTATTTTATAAACTATTATTCATTCTATATCTTATCATGCATCATGACTATACCTGTTATATACCTGTTCATGCTTCATATTATCTTATACATACATATGAAAGCTTGTATTTTAAACTAGCTCCTAAATGTCAAATCCAAAAGTAGAAAATTAAATTTTTCTAAAACTTTTTTTAAAGGCAAATTCACGGTTTTTGAATCTGTCTTTGGTTCATAGACTAAAACACCTTTTTCCATTATGGCATATCCAACCATTTTCTATAGTCAAATCAATTGGTTTCTTGATCACCATAAAATATCATTTTTTCTAAAGATTAAGTGGTGACTCATAACATACACATGCAACTTACACATAACAGATCATAAGGTTTTTTTTGTGAGACTTTGCATATACCAACCACAAATGTGCAATCTGCCCAAGGAGGATGGTTTCCTTAAGTAAAATAATCTTGAGGCGTGCAAGTGCACTTGGGCGGGGGCCTCACAGCTAGCAACTCCATTAGGGACAAAATTAAAATTTTTAAAAGAAATTAAATGAGGATTGTCTTTGGTAAAAATCTATTTTTGGCTAAAACCTTTAGACACTGTTTTCATGCATCACTTAAATGCTCCCTTATCTCTAGGAAAATAAGGATAGACAGTAGCATTGAGTGGACTTCCTTCCTAAGAATTGCCTTACCGATAGCAAAATCATCTAACCCAAAGCATACTCACTAGTCCAACTAGTTGAGGTGATGAGGTTACAGGTACTGTTGGACCCACGCGAATCTCTTGGATTCACCTGTGGTTAGGTATATCACACCTCTAGTCGCTGGGTAATCTTAAAACAACCAAACTTTATGTAATGAATAGAACCTTTCCCTAAGGTTCTATGAACCATAATTTTAATATTGATCTATCATCATGAGACCGTTTTCATTCATGCTTATATGTATACTTACATCACGACATCATGAACTTGAACAAGTTCAAACTTCCCAAACTAACTTCACCTACCCAATTTGTGTCACTTTGAACCAAGTATACCATGGTTGTGTCACCAAATGTTGATACCTCTTTATTTTTTCCACCTAAGCTTAATATGTCTCAAAACACCAATAGTGTTGGTGTCAACCCTACTGCCACTAATGTTGATGATACTGCTCCACCTGCTGATCTCATTGCATTGTCGACTGACTTTATGAGAAAATAAGATGAGAGGCTAAAATCATTTAGGGAAACTATAGTAGGTGAGGTTAATAGTATGATGGCTTCCAACACACAACCTTCTACCTTAACCAATCAAGCCTTCACTTCTGGTGAGAAAGATAAGGAGCTTGATGTTCAAATCATTCCTTCTCCCGTGTCTGCACAAGTTAACCCTGCTGTCACTGTCTCCCCAAAGGATCCTGTCCTAAAGGAGATCTCTGAGCACCCTTTGCTTAAGACAATGATGGAAATGTATAAGCAAATGGAGAAAATTCTAAAGTCCATCAAGACAAGGGATGATTTGGTGGATGTGAGCTTCCTTAGCCTTTTACCCAATGCAAGGCTACTCTCTAACTTTCAAATGCCACACATCAAGAAGTTTGATGAGACCACTAACCCTAAGACCTATCTCAAGATCAATGACAAAAATTCCAGTCAATTGGTACTAAATGCTGGCCTCCTAACTCAGATGTTCCAACAATCTTTAACTGGTGTTTCCCTCTGCTGGTTTGTTAACTTAGGTCACTCTAAAAAATAGACTTAGGAATCAATCTACAAAATTTGTATTGAAACAATTCCAATACAATGTCAAGGTTGATATCACTAAAAAAGACCTTGAGACTACTAAGTAAGGCCCTAAGGAAACCTTCTCATCATTCATTACTAAATGGAGGAGAATGCCCCTCAGATGGTAAACAAGCCAACTAAAATTGAGCAAGTGGATATGATTGTGAAAAATCTCTTACCTATGTATCAAGACAGACTGATTACATAATACCTTCCTAAATTTAAGGCCCTTATTACTACTACCTCTCGCATCGAGGATAGAATAAATGTTGGTTATATCATGGATGACTCCCATACATCCTCCTCTTCAAGGTTTAAAAAATCCACTCATCAAGGAAATGTTACTCATAAAGATGGGGAAGTTAATGCCATCTCTTCTCACAAGACCATTCAGATTGAGAGGAGAAAGTTCATTGACTTTGCAGTGTTTCACTTAGTAATATATAGAAAAGGTTCTTAGAAGAAGGTGCTATCACTCCTTTTCATCCAAAACCAATTCCTAATCCTTTGCATAATAACTTTAACATGATTGAGAGGTGTGATTATCTTTAAAGACTGGGGCATAGGATCGACATAAATTCAAGATCTCATAAACTGTAGTGAACTTCTCCCATCTTATCCTCTTTAAAACATAAACACAAACCCACTTTTTAAGCATAATGCTAATGCAATTTTGATTGAGTTTGAAGAGGGGTATTCTACTTATTAGATCTATTTTGCTGATGCACTGCTACAAAACTATAAATTTTCTAGAGATGGCCAACCCTTTTAAGGGAAGGCCAATCCTTTTAAGGGAAGTCTATCTCAAATGATCACTCTACTACTATAGATAACCTACCATCCTAGGAGAAGTATATCTAAAATAACTTTTGTTGTGTTATGGACTTGATAGATTTGGCTATTGAAGTTGATGTCATAACTAGAAGTGGCACAATTACCTAAGCTCATGTTCCACCACAATTATCATAACTAGCTGTTGTCCCATCAAAAGTTACTCTTGAACATGAAAAGGATTCCATCTTAAAGAAACTTAAAAAGGCTCAGTCCAACATCTCAATTTGGAGTATGGTCATGTCTTCATAATCTCAAAGAAAAGCACTCTATAAGGCTCTGAACCAATGTCAAATACCTATTGACATTTCTCATAAGTTCTACAAAGGGAACTTCTATTTGCTACACTAATGATGAGATCCCTCCCGGGGGTCTTTATAGTGATGCCCTCTACATCATCATAATCACAAGGGGAAAACTATTCCCAGCACTTTAGTTGATAATGGTTAAGCATTAAATGTCTATCATTTTAAGATGGCCAGTTGTTCGGGTTTGCAAGTCACTGATTTCACACCCTTTGATCAGATTGTTAGGGTTTATGATAACTCCAAAAGAGAAGTTTTGGGGGTGGTAATTCTGACATTCACCGGCTTACCAAGTTTAAAGTCCCCTTCGAAATCATAGATGTACCCTCTTATTTCAACTTGATGTTAGGTTGACCATGGATCCATAAAGCTAAATCTATGCCATCTTCCCCTTATCAAAAGGTAAAGTTCCCTTTAAACAATGGGATAGTCATAATTAAGGGCGACATGTCTATAAAATCTAAAGACCAAACTACTATGCCCATTATTAAGATTCTCATTCGTGTAATTCATTGAAACTACTGGTAATCGAAGAGAATCAGTTCCATTCAACTTTAATCCACATAGTAATCATATGATTTTTAACATCATGAAGAAAATGGCCTATTTTCCTAGGATGGGCCTTGTAAAAAACTAATAAGGGATCAAGTCCTTTAATGATTATCCAGTCTCTACTACACCATTTGGTTTGGGCTATCACCCCACTGGAGAGGAAATAAAAGAGGAGGATTGAGGCTAAATATCAATCTACTGCACTGAGAGTTAGTGAACCATATGACAACCCAATGAGGATTTACTTTAGAACATTAAATAGGTATTTTGTCAAGGAAGAAGAAACTATCCCTTAATATGCATTCCCCAATCCATGATCAGCTCTGTGACTGGCATCGCCATTCCTAGATTGGAAACATTTTCTTATGTCAAGTTGCTACTAGAGGGATGCCAAGCCATCTATTAAAGGAAAAACATTACGGAGTCGCGCAACAGAAGCAGAAGAAATGCGAGAACCCCGAAAGGCTTCAACATTTCAGTTTTCAAAACTTTTTTGAAAACTTAATTTTGTTAAAACTCTTTTAACAAAAATAGGTTAGGCAATTTTTCAAACTCTTTGAAATATATCCATAAC
>CAOJBK011864416.1:0-10786 GCA_948294925.1 Codiaeum variegatum
AAAAATTCCAGAACTTGAAGTTGAGAACTTTGAAGATTTCAAAGGGTTTCTAACTTAGAGTTTTAGGCACTTACCTTTGCTAAGGAAGTCCAAGTACTTCACACTCTCATTGGTTCTTTAACTTGGAGATTAAGACTTGAACCTAAGCTAAGGGCAACCTTGAAAGATCAAAGGTGTCAAGTCTTGCATCAAGTGAAGGGACCTCAAGCTTGCTCAAACTTGGTGTGAGATAACTAGAGGCTTCATATTTGGGATGCTCTACAAAGCAAAAGGAGAAAGGTATTTTGATACTTTTCTTAGCAAGCTTTGTGCCATTGTGTTTTGCACAAAATTGGTAGATCAAGTTGATGGATTTTTAAATGTGGTCCTAACGTTCAAATGTTTTATCAAAGAGTTTGATATATGCATGTGAAAAATATGTTAAAAATGTTTTAGCATAAATTTATAATGTTCAAATGGTTTTTCAAAGAGTTTGAAAAACATGCAAATGAACATTTTTTGTTTAAAGAGTTTAAACAAAAGGTTTTTACTATAAAAAATTTTAAAAATGACAAGTTTTTCTGCTTTCGTTGCACGACTCGCATCTCCCTTCAGTTTTAGTAGCCTACGACATAAAATATATATAAAGGAAATGATAGTACGGTCAGGCATCTAAGAGAAAGTTGAATTAGACGACGCTAAAATTTTCTTTCATTTTTTGACTTCTAATCTTTTCTTCCAATTGATGAGATGTATGAAAACTATTCAACTTTGATAAACATGAAATGATCACTATATATGAAGTTTTAAACAATTAGATTCAATTGCATCTAAAGAATAACTGAAACTGACTGCACAGTTATCTAACTATGTTTAGAAGCACTTTGAAGATATCTTCAATAGTTTGCTAGTTAACCTATTAGAAGCACACGTAACTAATCATTTCAGTTAAATGCTACCTAAATGTGAATAAAATATTTGATGCACACGAGCTGTTAGATGCAAAGGTTATTGCATGAAACACTGTTAGATGAGAGATAACATAATGAGGAAAAAGAATGATAAATAATAATAAGAGGCACAAAAATTTTATCGTAGTTTGGTACTAAGACCTACATCGAGTCCTTAAGAATCACACCTTAAGATTTCCACTAAACGCCTCTATTTCAATGGGCTAGAGAAAACCCTTTTACAACTCTTGAAACCTAACACAAATAAGGATACATTCCTCAACTAATCCCTCAAACCTTCATTAGGCATCTAAATAACCTCTCATCTATATCAGGGATAGATGACCTTTACAGTCTATTATTAGGGGCTGTTGTGACTCCTCCAGACTCAAACTTTAGGTGCAATGGCCACTAAGGGATATACACTTATAGATTTGAAGATTTACAAAATAAAATGAAAATTTCAAACTCGTATGTGGATTAACTTTAAATGCTTAAGGAATTTACTTGTGAAAAGAATTTTGTTTGATCTCAAATTTAAGAAGATGTATGAAAATGATTAAACAAATTTGAGATGGATTTAATGCATGAAAAATTCTTTTCAGTGATGGTTAAGAAATAAATGCTCAAGGGACAAAGTGAATTTAGAAGAATAAATTCATCTCTTGAATTTTTCAGAATTAAAGAACTTCTTCTTAAAGCATCAAATACATGAACCAACATTCATTAATGAGAAATGAAGCATATTTATAGAGGTTGAAGATGAAGGTGATTTTGGGGTAAAATTTTCAAATTTCATAAATAAAATATCTTTTAAAAAATATTTTGTATCATAACAGCTCTTTTTCTTAGAGCAATGTGTCTGTCTGCTTCTGATATGATGTTAGATAAATATATGACTGAAAGGATAGACTGTGTTAGATGAATAATATAAGAACGTGAAAATAAATCTTAAATGCTCCTGACACTTTACCATTTGAACCAAAACATAGAAGAATATTTTGAAATGTTATTTTTATGCTATCAGATGCATACAGACACATTCGTTTTTACTTCTAAAAGTTTATTTGTGTCCCAATGAACTTTTATGATATGTATTAGGTCACGTGAAAAATAGTAAGCATGTTAAAGTGTGATACATTTAACAATTATACTAAATAAAAATTCTTAAAATCTAAGCTACCTAGAATAGAATAAGTCTTCACTTTAGAACCTTCTCCAAATAGCATTAAACGCACTGGCTTCTAGACAGAATTAGGTGGCACTGCATCTAATGAGCATCTGCAACACTTCAGAACATACAACATATCCAAAGTAAAGTAGTTTTGTTATCATCAAAATAGGATTACTAAACCAGTCAGACTAACAATCCCCCCCTTTTTTATGATGACAAAACTCATGCAATTCTATAAACAAAGGATTAGATTCAAAGGCATATAAACATATAAGTAATAAACTCCCCCTAAATCTAATCACCACAACATTTAAGAAGATAGGCATGCATGCACAAATGAACACATCATAAGCATTATTCATTCATAAACCAACATCAGAATCAACCCAAAAATTATGCAAGTTTAGCCCAGCATGGCTTCCCCTAAGGCCATGCAACTATTGCCTTATCATTCAAGTCCTATAGCTACATCTATGTCTTAATCATGGTAGCAAAGAAAATAAGAAATCCTAAGCAGCTAAAACAAACACTACCAACAATAAAGGCTCCTTTCCCCCTTTTTGACATCATCAGAAGGGAAAAGAGAAATAATGTACCATAATTACAAGCCAGAAAATAAAGAAAATCATTATTCAGAAAACTAAAGCATGAAATAAAAAGAAATAACTTTTAGAAGCATAAGCTTCTAATCATCCTTTGGTCTTGAGGTTGGTCTGACTAGCCTTTTTCTTTTCTTTGTAATTGTTCTTTGAGTGGTAACAAGAGACTTCCCTCTTGGCTTCAGGGACTTAACATCGGCAACAATGTCAGACATACGCTTCCAGACATTTTCAAGGTTAGACTTGGTGGCTACCAACACACCAACCACATTCTTTTCAAGATCTGTCATTTTTCTTAGTGGCTCCTCTTGAATTTGCTGCATCTTTCCAATCATACTTTCATCCAACTTTTCCAGGTTTGTCCCAAATGATTCCTGAATCTTTTTTATTTCTTTCGGTATAGCTTTCTTTAAGTCTCTTAATTCTACCATCATTTCCACAAAGTTTTCAAATTCATCCTTTTCCTGTCCAGACTCTTCTTTACATTATGCTTCTGATCCACTATCATAGTGCTTCCTTACTTCATAAGATGATTCCTCTTCCTCTTCATCTAAAACTGTGTTGAGCTGAGTTGCTTTTATAATTATCTTCTAACAAGGGACCTCTCAGATTTTCAATTTCCAAAAGATTAGCATAAACATTTACATTTACATTTAGATCTATAGAAGGGTTAACAGCTGTCCCTTCTAACACACTGGACTCTGACTACTTACCCTTATCTCAGTCTTCTCTTATAACTCCTCCTTCTTAGTATCCTCTTTTAGTGGTTCCATTGGAATTTTCCCATCATCATCTGAATCACCTAAAATTTCCTTTATGATATGTTTTCCTTTTCTTGCACCACTCTTTCCTTTAGCTTGAGAATTCTTAGCAACATCAACCTTTCCCTTTTTATCTCATTCTTTAGATGTTTCACCTTTATAGGTAATCAGACTATTTAAGTGATGAGGGGTTCACAAGATTTACTCCAAAATGATTAAAAATCTCAGTAAGATAAATACCATAAGGCATTTTCCCTATACCACTCACATTGATCATAGTGTTTAACATATAGTAAGGCAAATTAAAAGGTTTCTTCTTCATTAGATGCCACATTATACATGCATCATCATTTGTCATATAATCAAAACTCCCTTTTCTATGGTAGATTATATGACAAATAACTTTGTGAATCATCCTACCATATAGTCCATACTCAGTAGAGGTAGTAGGGTTATCACCTGTAGGTAGAAATTCCTTTTTGTTGTAGTCAGACACGGACTTTGAGTTCCCTCGCATCATCATTCCATGGTCAAGGGTGTCCAGCATTTTGGTTAGCAATGTCATAGTAATCACTTTTATTTCTCCCCCAATTGATACTTTGATCTTGATATTAGATTCCTTATTGAGTGAAGAATAAAATTCTTTTATATTTTTTTCATAAAACAGAAGTACCTTGGAGACAAACGGTACCCATTTTTGGAAAGCAAACCACTCTTTAAGTTTGAAATTACTTGCACCGAACATTGTCCAATCGATCACTCTAGGATAAATGAGTGCCAGCTTTGAGGGATCTTTAGAAATGGATGGACTAGGTGAAGAATGTCTATTTTTCCTTTTTGAGTGGGTGGTGAGGAAGAAGAAGGTTTTTGTTTGGTCATGGCATTTTTCAGAGAGAGTTTTAGGGTTTATGAAAAGTAAAGTGTGAGAAAAGGATTATTGAATTGATTTATTTGTTCTATCATTTAAGAATGAGAAATAAAAAGAGGGTTTTAAATTTTGAAAACTGAAAAGAGAAGTGGAAAGGTTGAGTTGGTAACCGCGCAAGTTAATGAACATGTTTTCCATGGTTCAAGAGAACATGAGTGTACATTTGTACGAGGTTCACATGATCAAGGAAAGAAGCAAAAGTAATGACATTATTATTATTATTATTATTATTATTATTATTATTATTATTATTATCTCGGTAAAGGAGAGAGAAAGAGTTTCATTAAGAAAAAGTTGATTTGACAATGATACGAAAGCCTATAGTAGATATACTCATTGTGCATGGGCCAATGTGCATATCACCACTTTCTAATAAAGCTTTTCTTGCACATATCAACTTCCATTATTATGCTATCACATCACACATAGAATAAATAAATGGATGGAAATTTATTAGACAAATCTTCATCTGATACTTAGTGAGGGGGAAACACAGTATTATATGGTTCTCCTTCTAATTATGTCACTAGATTGGAATGCATCTAATATGTTTATTATGAGCATAACTAATAGAGATAGGTTAGGGTACCCATACCAAGTGATCTTCTAATACCATAGAATTGTTCTTCTTGTAGTGGCTTAATGAAGATGTTAGCTAGCTATTGATTAGATGGAATAAACTCCATTTGGATGTCTCCCTCCTTGACATGATCTCGAATGAAATGATGATAGACCTCAATATGCTTGGTTCTTGAGTGTTGAACTGGATTCTTAGACATATTGATGGCACTTATATTATCGCATCTAATAGGAATATTTTCAAAAGACATACCATACTCCTCAAGTTGCCTCTTCATCTAAAGAATCTGACCTATACATTATCCTACTGCACCATACTCAACTTTAGTAGTGGACAAGGCTATTGATGTTAGTTTCTTGATAAACCAAGAGATGAGGCAATTTCCTAAGAATGGGCAGGTTCCTGAAGTACTCTTTCTATCAATCCTGCTACTTGCATAGTCAGCATCATTATATCTAACTAACTCAAGGTTATTACACTTAGGATACCACATGCCTAATTCAGTTGTTCCACTAAAGTATCTAAAAATACGCTTGACTGTAACTGAATGTGACTCCTTTGGATCTAATTGAAATTTGGCACACAAGCAGACACTAAAGTGGATGTCAGGCCTAGAAGCTGTTAAATATTGGAAAGATCTAATCTAACCCCTACAAAGCTTGATGTACACTAATTTTCCATATTCATCCTTATCCATTTTGATTGAAGAACTCATTGGTGTACTAATACTCTTTAGATCACCCATTCTGAATCTCTTAATTAATTCCTTGGTGTATTTAAATTGACAAATGAATATGCCTTCGAAGTCTACTTTATTTGTAATCCAAGGAAGAAATTAAGCTCACCCATTAGGCTCATTTCAAACTCATCTTTCATATCATTAGAGAATTTCTCACATAACAATTTATTAATAGATCTAAATACAATATCATTAACATAAATTTGTACAATTAGCATTTCATTATTATGAGTTTTGATAAAAAAAAAAGAGTATTGTTAATTTTTCCTCTGGAAAAACCTTTTTGGATGAGAAACTTACTAAGGCGTTCATACCATGTCCTAGGAGCTTTCTTTAATCCATAAAGTGCTTTTGTCAATTTGTAAACATAATCAAGCTTGTAAAAATTTTCAAATCCATAAGGTTGTTCAACATATACTTCTCATTTAAATAACCATTAAGAAAAGCACTTTTAACATCCATTTGATAGAGTGCGAAGTTTTTAAAGCATGCAACAACACATAGAAGCCTAATAGCTTATAATCTAGCAACAGGAGCTAAAGTTTCATCGAAATCTATACCTTCTTATTAATTAAACCCTGTGTAACTAACCTGGCTTTATTTCTAGTCACATAAACGTGCTCATCTAACTTATTTTTGTAGACCCATCTAGTTCCAATGACTGAGTGATGCTTAGGTCTTATTACTAACTTCCACACTTTATTTCTTTCAAATTGATTAAACTCTTCTTGCATTGCTTCTATCCAATTCTCATTATTTTGAGCCTCTTCACAAGACTTAGGCTCAATTTGTGAAACAAATGCTGAATCACAAATGAGTTCCTTATAAGATGATCTAGTCATTCTTCCTTGTGAAGGAATTCCAAGGATGTTTTCTTTAGGATGATCTCTATGATATACCCAATCCTTTGGAAAATCAAAAGCCTAATTATCATTATTATTGATCATGTCTAACTCCTTATCATCATCAACTGCATAATCATTATCATTGTTAGGAGCAAACTCCTTATCTTCATCAGGTGTAGACTCTTCTAACTTCTGGGCATTATCAGCTCTATTCTGACCTAGGTCAATTTCTTCATTAGTTGCATTGCCATCTAATTCATCATCTTTGCTTTTCCTTTCATTACAATAGTTAGATTCATAAAAAATAACATGCATTGACTCTTCCACGACTAGAGTTCTTTTATTGAAAACTCCATATGCTTTGCTAGAAGTGGAATAACCAAGAAAAATACCTTCATCAGATTTAGCATCAAATTTCCTAAGGTGTTCTTGTTATTTAAGATGAAACATTTGCATCTGAATTCATAAAAGTATGATAAATTGGGCTTCTTACCTTTCCACAGCTCATAAGGTGTCTTTTCTAATTATTGCCTTATGAAAACCTAATTAAGAATATAACAAGCAGTGTTAGTTACTTCCGTCCATAGATATTTTGGCAGACTTCTTTCATTAATCATGGTTCTTGCCATCTCTTTTAGGGTTTCGTTCTTTCTTTCAAATACACCTTTATGCTATAGGGTTCTAAGAGTAGAAAAGTTATGGTCAATACCATGATATTTTTAATATGAATCAAATAACTCATTCTCAGACTCCCCACCATGGTCACTTCTAATAGAGGTGATGGTATAGCCCTTCTCATTTCGAAATTTCTTATAAAAATGAAAGATTGATGTGTAAGTGTCAGATTTAGATGCATATTTCTTTCCACTCATACTATTAAGTGGGATAGGACCAAATAAATCACAATGCAATAATTCTAATGGTATATGGGTGGAGATAACAAATTTAGATTTGAATGAAGAAATTACTTGCTTACCCTTCTAACATGCACTACAGATGTGATTTTTTTCATATTTCAATTTAGGCAAGCCAGCAACTAATTTTTTCTTACTCAGTTTGGAAATTTGACGCATGTTAATGTGTCCTAACCTTTTGTGCCATAACCAACTATTGTCTTCTATTATGATAAAACATTCTTCATTAACTTGCCAAGTATTCAAATTAACTATGTATACGTTACCTACGCGCAGTCCAATGAAGATTGTATTGCCATCAACAGTTGATTGCACTTCTACATAAGTGGCTTCAAAGATAACTCTCCTCTTTTTATCATAAAGTTGACTAATAATTAACAAATTATACCTTAGGCCTGTGACTAGTGAAACTTTAAATGTAGGAGGCTTTCATTTGATTGTTCCTCTTCCAATGATCTTTCATTTTCTCTTATCTTCATGTTTCATATAGCCTTGACTGGATCTATCTAGCTTGGAGAACTTAGATGTGTCTCCTATCGTGTGTTTTGAGTAGCCCCTGTTAATGTGCTAGTCATCTGATACCTTGTTACTACTCAATTCATGCATCCAATCATTCAGATGTAGGTACCCAACCAGTGTTGGGTCCTGAAGGATTAGGAGTTGTGGTTCCTTTTGGAACCCATATTAATTTTGGATGTAATCTATAATAGGCTTTAGTATTATGAACAATCTCATGAATATGAGTTGCACTATTATAAATTCTCATATGGTTCATTTCCTTTTTAGTTCCAGATGTGGATGCAACATTAGATCCAGAAACAACATTAGATGAGTATGCATCTAATTTTGAAAATTTTTCTTTGTTTGCTATACTCAAGATTAGATCTTGTTCTTTACAAATTCTAAGGAGATTTTCTCTCTCTCCTTTGTATTTGTTCATCAGACAGGTAACATATCTAAGTATATCTCTTAACATACAATTCTCATTTATCAACTTCATGCTTTGATCAATCAAGCAACTATTTTTAGAGAGCAAGACAAATAATTTTTCAATTTTTCATAACTTCTAAGAAGAAATTCATTTTTCATGACATCTATATGCTTGGATAAATTCAATTCAAGAATTATAGATTTATCCACTTCTAATAGTGTAATCTTGGTTTTCATGAATCTATGTGTCTTTTTCAATTTTTCATATTCATCAAATAATTCATTAAAGACACTTTTAACTTCAATTTTAGATTCTGAGTTAGATGTACTTACTTTTGATGATTCACAATCAACTTCTGATTTCTTAGCTTTAGGCTCAACTGAATTTATCATTAGACATAGGTTGGCTTGTTCTTCTTTATCTGACTTGTCATCTGATGTTTCATATGCATCACTCTCACTCCAAGACACCACTGCTTTCTTTTTTTTCTTAGTCTTTCTCTTAAGCTTTGGACAGTTAGGCTTGATGTGTCCTGGCCTATTGCATTCATAAAAAACCACTTTTGAGGTTTCCTTTTTGAAGTCCAGTTTCCTTTTGGACTTCTCAAAGCTCTTCTTCTATATTTTCCACCTTTCTTCATAAATCTTCTCATTTTTATAGCAAGGGCTACTATTTCAGTATTATCAGATGAGTTTGACTCATTAGCTGTAGTAAGAGCTATCCCTTTCTTCTTCTTATCTTCCACACCTTATGATTCCCATTTTTCAAGTGTCATTTTATAAGTGATCAAAGATCCAATAATCTCATCCATTGTGAAGGATTCTTTGTTCAATAGGACATTCACCATAGAATCCCATGTCTTTGATAGGGATCTAAGGAGCTTCTTAATCTATTTTCTTTTAGAAATTTCTTCACCAAGTGAATACAATTAATTTAATATATTAGTGAATCTAACATTCATTTCAATAATAGTCTCACCTAGTTTCATATCAAACATCTCATACTCTTTCATTAGAGAATTCACTTTTGCTTCTTTCACCAGATTTGTGCCTTCATATGTATTCTCAAGTTTATCCTGAATTCCCTTAACAGTCTTGCAACCTGAAACAAAGTTTAATTCTAAAGGCATCAAGGCACAGTGTAGAATATTCATTGCCTTAGCATTCTGAGCCACCATAACCTAGTCTACATCTGTATATTCAGCTTCAGCTTTAGGCACTTCTACACCTTCTCTTTCTATCATAAGAACCTTAGGACCTCTTAGAATGATTGTCCAGATTGTGATGTCAGTAGCCTGAATAAAATAAATCATTCTATTCTTCCAATATAAGTAATGTGTCCCATTGAACAACGGAGGTCCATTCACTGATTAACCTTTAAGCAATAGTGGATGATCATGAGCTTGACTAGCTATGTTAGATATTTTCTCTTCAGGCAGTTAGTCTTGACCCTTAGTAGAGACTAGCTCTGATACCAATTGATAGTACAGTCAGGCATTTGAGAGGGGGGTGAATTAGATGACCCCAAAATTTTCTTTTCTTTTTTGACTTCTAATCTTTTCTTTCAGCTAATGATATGTATGAAAATTGTTCAGCTTTGATAAACATTAAATGATCACTATAGATGTAGTTCTAGACAATTAGATTCAACTGCGTCCAAAGAATAACTGAAACTAAATGCACAACTATCTAACTATGCTTAGAATCATTTTGAAGATATCTTCAGTAGTCTGCCAGCAAACCTATTAGAAGCACACACAGCTAATCATTTCAGTTAAATGCTCCCTAAATGTTAATAAAATATTTAATGCACAAGAGTTGTTAAATGCAATGGTTATTGCAAGAAACACTATTAGATGAGAGAGAACATAATGAAGAACAACAATGATAAATAATAATAAAAGGCACTATAATTTTATCCTAGTTCGGTGCTAAGACCTACATCGAGTCCTTAAGGATCACACCTTAAGATTTCCACTAAGCACCTCTATTTCAATGGGCTAGAGAAAACTCTTTTACAGCTCTTAGAAGCTAGCCCAGATAAGGATATGTTCCTCATCTAATCCCTCAAACCTTCATTAGGCGTTTGGATAACCTCTCACCTATATCAGGGATAGAAGACCCTCTCAATCAATTATCAGGGGCAGTTGTGACTCCTTTAGACTCAACCTTTAGGCGCGACGGCCACTAAAGGGAGATGCAGTTATAGATTTGAAGATTTACAAAATCAAGTGAAAATTATAAACTCCTAGATGGATCAACTTTAAATTCTCAAGGCATTTGTATGTGAAAAGAATTTTTTTTTAATCTCAAATATAAGAAGATGTACAAGAATGATTAAGCAAGTTTGAGGTGGAGTTAATGCTTGAAAATCACTTTCATATGAT
>CAOJBK011864518.1:0-11076 GCA_948294925.1 Codiaeum variegatum
ATTCTAGGTTTAAATCTTTCTCAAGCAATCAAACCCCTAATTCCTAAGTAATAAGATGGAATCTCTTCTCAATCTTATTCAATTAGAAAAAGCATGAAGATCTAATGAAAAATGTGTGAACCCTAGGAGTTTGTGAATCTAATCTAGGTAGATAACAACGTTTAGTTCATAATCAAAGAAAAAGAATTAGAAAGGGTTAAGAATTTATAGAAACCCATGAAGTTCATGGTAACTTTAATGGATTTCCACTCAAATCTCCCTTGTTCCAACTTTGATTCAGTGATGATCTATGTAAATCTCCTTTAGAAACCTTCCTTGACTTGTTTTTCATCTCTCCAATCTATTTCAGCCTCCAATCTCCCTCCTCTGATATAAATGATTTCCTTTTATAGTTATTTAAGGCTCATTAGGGTTTATATAGGTGCAAGCACGGATTGGCCAATTTTTTGCCAAGTCAGCAAAGGTTAAATTCGTACTCAGAATCAGACATCTGACTTTTGACTAAATTTTGGATATCTAGATGAAGGAATTAGACTTTTTGGTCTCCTTAAAGTTGTATATATTTCTCTTATATTTCCAAAGGTATATTAATAGCATCAATTGGAGTTTTGTAGCTCGAGTTATGATCAAAATACCGAGAAAGGGTCAAACCAGCCAAAATTGGGCAAATTGGATGGTATGCTCCCACGGGCCATGGCAGTGCCTATGGGAAGCTACTGTTTCTCTTATTTTAGCTTCCACGAGCAATGGTGGCTACCACGAGCCATGCCAATGGCCGTGGGAGGTTATGGTCCACTTTTTTCGCTCCGTTTTCGAGCATTTTCTCCGTCTTTCGAGCTCGAATCTTGAAGTAGTTCCTCCGTGCTCCGAAATTCAAATTAATTACTTAAAATTGGCTGAAAATACTAGAACAAACATATTAAATTCAATTTAACAAGTAAAATCATCAAGAACATGAGAGAAAATAATGTATAATTTGCTAGTTATCAATGAGCCGTTCAAAATGGTATTTTGCCCGTGCATATGGAGTTTAGGCCGTACTCCCCACTTCCCTGAAAAGTCATGTCTGCACCGATCATGAAAATTTTGGTTTTGTTCATGCAGATGGCAATTGGTTGTGCATTTCTTTGGGGTAAAGTTCAGTATCTGTATGGACTTGAAGGGTTTGCATGGGCTGTGCACATCTGTTTTGCCCGTGCAAATCAGTTGACTCTGACAGTATAAAATGCGATTTTATCCCTATTTTTAGAATCATTCCAGACCTAAAAAAGAGTAAAGTACTAGATCTTTGCTTCTTTTGTGGTGTGGATGAATATTTACTCAAATTTACAGTAGATTTGCTTAGATTTAAGTTTTTCTTCATCAATTTGGCTTGTAAGGAATATTTTGACTATAATTCTTCAAGTGACTGAAGAATTTTTTGCAATTTTCTCTAAGGTTTAAATTCTCAACTTATTTGTTTAATCTTTCATTGGGTTTTTATATTAAGAGATTAAACATGATTCCTTTGATGATTAATGATAATATATTGATTAATTCTTCCATTATGAGCTAAATTCCCTTTGTCGATGGATTTGTATGAGATATTCATGATATGAACTTAGTTGTTTAAGTCCTTTGATTATGCCATTTTTTTTCTTAATTGAATTGATTGCTTGATTATAAACAATTGCTTGATCACCAATTTGTTTGATTAAGGGTTTGGGTGATGGAACGAGAGTTGAAATTCAAACCCAATACTCATTTAATTAGGATTCAAAAATGAATTAGAGATATAAGTTTTAGGATTTAATTCAATTTTTATGCATGTTTTGCTAGATTATTTCTATGAATGCGATAACTAATAGGATAAGCTCTAATGAATGATTGCATTGAGGATTGAATCATTTTGGCATAATTGATTGACCTAATCTCAAAATTCATAAATGATTGACTTATTGTTTACAAATCATCCATGATAGGAATCGTGTTCAAAAGTATTTAAACTAAGTATGAAAGACTTGCTCTTTAACTCCCGTGTGCATTCATTTCCAGGTAAACTTAAGTCACGTAGGAGTCGTCCTTTCATTATGACTCATGTCTTTCCTTCAGGAGCGGTTGAATTGCTTAACTCTAAGACCAATGCAAAATTTAAAGTGAATGGGCATAGAGTTAAGCAATATTATGAAGGTATGGAAGATTTCAAAGAGATTGAAAGCATTTTACTTTAAGATCCTTGAGTTCTTTTGCAACATCCAGCTAAGACAATATTAAAGAAGTGCTGAGTGGGAAACAACTCACCGTTTAGTTTGTTTTCTTTAAAATTTTCTTTAATTTCTTAGTTTTGTCATTTTTTGTTATGAGATAATACGCTTGGTATGTTTTGTGTGATAAATGCAGGTTTTTTAGAGTGTAGAATGGTTAAAGGAATGCATAATGAGGTAGTTTTATGGTTTTATCATGCATGACCTATGCAAAAATCATGTTAGGCTGTATATCTCACTAGATTGGTATAAAATTTTTGTACGGGTCAAAATAGAGATGCACAGGGTTGTGAAAAAGGTCCAACAAGCCATGCATCTCACTATTCTAGAATGTCAATTATGCACGGGTAAACAAGAAATGCACAGGGTCGTGCAAAAGTGGCTTCTGCTCGTGCATCTCACTGATCCCATTTATTATTTCTACATGGGTTGGTTAGCTCTACACGGGACCGTGCACACCCAATCTTCCCATGTATATCAAACTTAAACCAAATACGCGGATGAGTCCTCTGCATTTCTCTTGTAATTTCTTTCATGCAAATAAAACTTACCTCTTCTCCCTAAATCACTCCTAAAATTCATTTTAATTCCTCAAATTGAGTATGTCTTTCAATTAAATTGCATTAACATATTCACAATCACACATAAATCATCTCATAGTCAAGTTCTCCTGAAATTTTGTAAGTTTTAATTGTTCAATCTTTTGCAATCTTCATCTCTTTTATTTAAATTAATTTGATTAGAGGAGTCTATAATTGATTATTTTGGTTTAATTTCTTTCATACAACTCCTCTAATCTAACTTAATCTAGTAATCTAGGGTAGTTGCTCTAAATATTTGTTAAAATCACTTATATGAACCGTAGGTCTGGATGTCAAATTTTGAGATTTGATTTCAGTTAATTGTACTTGGTTGGGAATGCTGATTGATTTACATTGCTTATTTGATGAATTTGGAGTAATGGGTGCACCAAATTGATTCCCACATACTGGTTAGATAATGCGTACACCAACTGTTCAATAAAAATGTCCCAATGAGTTTTTTACACATTTTTTAGTGTTTTAATCATTGTAATTGAACTTAAATGATGTTTTTAGTTATTCTGTGATGGAATTAGGCATTGAAACTTTGTGTTGATTAGGTTGAACTAATAATTGAGTGTTGCTGGCATTGGCATTACTTGGTTTGGTATCTCTTTGTCTATTTTACAGATGGATAAGGGGAAGGAAAGGCAAAGGTACCAGTAAAAGCCAAAGGCAAGGGCAAGAAACGAGCTCAAATGGCTCAACCTCTGGCTATTTCACCACTGGCACCTAAGGACAGGGCATTCAAACCAAATCACCCCCTGCTCACCTTCCACAATAACACGACGAAAGCTCGGATTGTGGCTTTGGCCAAAAACCCCTTTACGCCTCATTAGATTATTGACTGGATAAACATACAAGGCACAAGCTTAGATGATGAGCTCCGATTCTTGGTTGATCAACCGAGTTAGAGGAACTTATTTTTTATGGCTGAGTTAACATGGAGGGAGCTTACCCTAGAGTTCTATTGCACTTTCAGTTGTGAGGGTGAGAAATATGATTGGAACAAGTGGGTGGATTTTCATCTCGGGGGTACACCATTTCACATGAGTGTCGATGATTTTGGGCGACACTACAGACTCTATACCCAGGCGGAGATTGATTCTCAGGAGTATAAACGAGCTCTTACAGATTTCATCGCCACCAACTCAGCTGATGATATTTGGACTCAGTATACCACGAGAGGGGGCACATGGAGAGCAGGCAGGAGTAAGGACACGTGCTATAAGGACTTCAGTATGCATGTCATGCATCACCAGTTGGCGTATACGATCACTGCATGATATTGTAGCATAGGCCACGTGTAATCCATTGATCTATTTTGCCTGAGCTGTATAAAGGAAAATGTTCGATGCAATGTGCGTTACATTCTTCTGAAGTTATTTAAGGAGAAGTCTTGAAGGAATAATTCAGGACACTGATGTGCGTCATGCAACACTAGGGATTTTACAATTTATAAAGCTCGATAGCTAATTCTACCCTGGCTCTAGGCAAGTTCACCTATCATTTAAGTAGTATAGCAGTAACAAGGTCGATCCATAGAGACACCGGTACAAGTACTAGCTCAAACTTAAACTATTATCTAGTTCACAATTAATGTTGGTTTTGATTGATTATAAACTAAAAATTAAAATTCTAACTACTAACTAATTACTACTTGGTAAATTCAAAAAAATGCAAGACTTAGGACAAAACAACCATGAGATAGAGTGTCTACCTAGACTTTGACTCATTATAATCATAATTGCAAGAAAAATTAACAAACTTAAGGAAATTTCATTCAAGCATCAAATGGGTATTCCTTCAAAACTAGATTTAACCCTTTCTTAAGAGGTTAAATCCCTAAGTAATGACTAAAGGATATTTTCATAAACCCATTCAAATAGGCAAAGCATTAAGCATTTCAAGGAATGAACGAAAATCCTAGGTGTTTGTGAATCTATCTCTAGCAATCACAACTAACCCATGTGCCTAAGAGTTTCTTAAGCTCAATCTTTCTATCTTTAGCAAAGAAAGAACAACAGCCATTACAAGAAAGCAAGCATGCATTGCTATGTAAAGTGTAGAAATTTTCATTCAAAAGCATAAACTGAAGAAAAATTTGAATTCCATTAAGGAAACCATGATTAATCCATACAAAGTGATTAAAACTTGTCTAATCTGGATAGACAAGTGATGTTTAGCTCATAATAACAAAGAAATAACAAGAAATTAAAGAAAAAGGAAAGAAACCCATGAAGAAATCTAACTCAATCCTTTAATCCCTTAATAATCTTGCTTAATCTTAGATAAAAATGTGTTACTCCACCTCAAATTTGCTCCCTTGAACTGCAATTTTTTAGTTCTTGGCAGCTCTAGGGTTTTTGGGTGAGTCCAAGACCCAAAGTCCCAAGACACCCTCTTTTTACTACGTGCTTACGAGTAGCATTCACGGCTGTGAGACTAGCCCGTGAGCCCCAAAACTTCATCCTTTTTCATGCTTGGTATAGTAGTCACCCCTTGGCTCATGGGCACCTTTCACGGCCATGATTCGTGAGAGCATTTCTCCAAATTTTCTTGGCTTATCATAGTCCAACAGCTACCTTCTTACTCACGAGCAACATCCACTGCCGCGAGGCCTTCCAACATGCTTCATTGCCTAAAAACAACCCTTTTAGCTTCAATTTTTGTACCAACATTGAAGTATTCAATTCAAAGCTCTAGAATGGAGTTGTTACCTAGAAATAGCTGGAAGCATGTTAAAATAAGCAAATTATATTCAATTTATGATGGATAATGGCTAAGAAATTGGGTAAAATGTAAGTCTATTTGGCCATTATCAGACACTTAATTGGTGGGTCGTATATCATTGATTTGGACTGTTAGTTAGGAGTGTTAGAGGGTATTAATCCTATGACTAGAGATGGAGCTCCATAATTTCTAGATGTGCAGAGGTTCAAAAACTTGGACAATAATTATATAGCTCCAATTGACAAGCCACCTCCACCATTAACCTTTCATTATGGTCCTAGTGCAGAGGTCCCACCTCTACCTACTATGCCTTTATCATCAGCTGCATCTTCTTATTTGACAATGCCATATAGTTCAGCTACCATGCCATCTAATTCAGCTCAGCCTCCTTATCCTCCTTCATTTCTAGCTGGTATGAGCTTTGATTTCATAGACTGGAGGTGTCTTCCAGAAGGTGATTATAGGGAGAGAGAGAGAGAGAGAGAGAGAGAGAGAGAGAGAGAGAGAGGAAGGCTACTCCATTTGAGCATCAGTTCTACTGAGTTTAGGGCAATGAGTACCACTTGGCTCAGAATCAACAATAGATTATCCTTCTGCTTAGGAGGATTCAAGATTATCAAAAGTGGAATACGAGTTCTTTGATATCATATTAGAGGCAGCAAGGTTACACTCCGGAGAGGCCACCACCAAAGTCCAATAGGCAATACAAGATATATTCTGATTCGGAATCTGAGGAGGTGGATCAGTCTGGATAATCAGAGTATAAGTCTGGTTCAGAGGCAGAGTCCGAGGATGATGTGAAGGATATTTTCTCCGACGATAATGTTGTGAGCCAATGAGGGCCCATTATCTCTTACCACCTTTTTTAAAAAAAAAATTTATGTTTGTCTTTATTTTTTGTTTTTGTACTTTGGAAATTATTTTCTATTTTTGTGTGTTTTATTTTTATATTTTGGATAGTTGTATTACCTTAACTTTTTATTTTCTGAGTTTACTTAGTGTATGGTAATACAGTGATACTGTCTGGCTCGTACTACGAGTCGTTTGGCCAGACATCTTCTATTCAGGCATTTTTCTTTTTCCCTCTCTTTTAGCTTTTTTATTTTTCATTTCAACACATTGGGACAATGTATGAAATAAGTGTGGGAGGATTTCTTGCGCTTTAAATGTTTTATTTGATATTGCATTGAATGAATGTGTGTTGAAATCGAGCAAAAACAAGTGTTGACAATGTATTGATAGTTCACAATCTCTTTCGAATCATGTTTTTTGTCAAAAAATTTTTTATATCAATTGTTCTTATAGGACTTTGTTTCAATTTTTTTTTGTTTGTGACTAAGTTTTGAATTTGACAATCATGAGTAAAAAGTTTCTTTGGCATGATGGCATATTTAAATTTCAAATTTTTGGTTAAATTTTTTAGCATTGCGGATTTTGATGTTGCATGATTCAAATTTTGGCAAGACATCTATAGTAATTTTAGGAATTCAATTATACCTTTTTGAAATAACATACATGGAGTGTAAATAAAAATTTTCCCAAATAAATAAGGAGCTTTGAAAATAATTTTCCTATTCTGTTGATTCTTGTTTTGTGCAAAGCAGAATAAATCTATGGAACTATGAATAGTATTAGTAGTCAACTGACATTTTATGACTCGCTGAGTAACCAGGGGTCAACACCACAAAGTGTTTACCTTAGCGTCAAAAGGCTAGTGATGTGGCCAGTTAAGTCGGGCTCTTAAAAGAGAGAGAGAGAGAGAGAGAGAGAGAGAGAGAGAGAATAATTTATGGACTTGAAAGAAAAATTGCATGACATGTATGTTATTTTCAAGAGGGTTGAGTTGGTTCCTGAGTATGAAAATTTATACTTTTCTTATTTTGATTGTGTATTATTGAAGAAGTATGGTTAGTTATTTAGCTTTAATTTTGGTGTTTAGGGATGCTATAATGACATTGAGATTTTTGAAACTAATTTCTGAGGTTGGAGTTCAATTAATTAACCGAGAGAATTTTGACTTTGATCCATATGAATGATTGTTGAAAATTTGGTTTCACATGACTTGATTGAGAGAGTTTATTTTATCAATGCATTGTTGAGGTTTTGGTTTGCTTGAGGACAAGCAAAGACTTAAGTATGGGGGAGTTGTTCCGTGTTTCCATATTTTTCCTCCATATTTGGATATGTTTATTTTTAAAAATTGCATTTAATCTGTCTGCTTAAGTGATTTTTAGTTAAGTATAGGAATCTATGCAAAGTTAGAGTTTTTAAAGCAAGGAATAAGATTCCTGAGCAAGCAAGTTCGACAGAGCAATTTTTGGGAGTATTCAAGTGCCATGGCATATGCACAGGCCATGCAAAATGGTGTTTTTCCTCTGCATATGGAGTTTAGGTCATATGGCTCCCTGCCCTAAAAAAATCATGTCTGCACCAGTCGTATAGATATTGGTTTTGGCCATGCAGATAGCAATTGGCCGTGCGTATCTCTAGGGTAAAGTTCAGTATCTGTGCGGGCATGAAGGGTTTGCATGGGTTGTGTACATTAGTTTTGGCCGTGTGAACCAGCCAACTCTGGCAGTATAACATGTGATTTTATCCCTATTTTTAGAATCATTCTGGACCTAAAAAAGAGTAGAATGCTAAATTTTTCTTCATTAGGGGTGTAGACGAATATTTACTCAAATTCACATTAGATTTTCTTAGATATAAGTTTTTCTTCATCAATTTGGCTTGTAAGGAGTATTTTGGCTATAATTCTTCAAGAGATTGAATAATTTTCTGTAATTTTCCCTAAGGTTTAAAGTCTATACTTATTTGTTTAATCATTCATTGGATATTTGTATTAAGATAATAAACACGGTTCCTTTAATGATTAATGATAATTTGTTGATGAATTCTTCCATTATGAGCTAAATTCTCTTTGTCTAGGGATTTGTATGAGATAGTCATGATATAAAATTAGTTGTTAGGGTCTTTTGATTATGCCATATTTTTCCTTAATTGAATTGATTGCTTGTTCATAAACAATTGCTTGATCACTAATTTGTTTAATTAAGGGTTTGGGTGATGGAACGAGAGTTGAAATCCAAACTCAAAACTCATTCAATTAGGATTCTAAAATGAATTAGAGATATAAGTTTTAGGATTTAATTCAATTTTTATGTATGTTTTTACTAGATTATTTCTATGAATGCGATAGCTAATAGGATAGGTTCTAGTGAATGATTATATTGAGGATTGAATCATTTTAACATAATTGATTGACCCAATCTCAAAGTTCATAAATGATTGATTTATCGACTACGGATTTCTAGACATTCATATCCATTGCATTACTCTTATCCTTTATTTTCTCTTCTTTTAATTTAATTGTTATTTTCCTTTCAAAAACCTATTATATTTCCTTTTAATCGCCTAAACCCTAAACAAGTAAATAACCAATAGCAAGTTCTGCGAGGAATACGACCTTGGTTGCTGAACCTATGCTATGATAGTTCGTATATTTGTGGTCGCTTTCGGTCAGTATATCTTATAGCAAACAGTTACAATATCATACCTTAAAGTGTGTATCAACAAGTCAACAATCTATTTTACTCCTAATTATTATGGATTTTGCAACTTCAATCTCTGAAAAAGAAAACAAAAAAAAAAATGCAATTATTATGAAAAGAAAAATGATTGAGATGAAAATATTATTTTTAAGGTCGACTGTCTGTCGTAACAAAGATTGAATAAAGGTGGAACGACAATATTTTGTGCTTACTTTTTTCCTATGTATTTAATTTATTATTTTTGTTAATTTCTAAAATTTTTAATTAATTTTTTATTTTATTTAGAAAATGCTATAATATCAAACTTGGATTGTAAAAAATAATTTAAGACTAAAATTACATTTTTCAAAAAAAAAATGAAGTTTTCTTTTAAGATAAGAATAAAGAAAATTTTAAAAATAATTAAATACTATTAAAAATTAAAAATAATGACTTAAAATAATAAATCAAAACTTAATTTCTAATAATCATAATCATCATATCATATCATAAGATATATAAATGTGGCTAAGGAGAGAGTATCAGTAAAAATACATTATTATCCTCTAATTTTCTTATAATTTAAAGTTATTTTAGTAATTTAATTAATATAATATTTAAAGTTAATTTTCTTTAAAAACAAAAGAAAGAGAAAAACGTTGAATTCTGAAATTTTAAAACAATTCAATTATAGGAAAAACGTATTTGTAGGCTAGAAAAATGTTTATTTTAATTTTTTTTTAAATAAGTGTGTGATTTGTAGGCTTCCATATTTTTTTAGCGTGATTTATTCAGTTTAGGCAGGGACACAGGAGCCAAGCGGGTCATTCAGCCCCTTAAATTTTGAAATTTTTTAAGAGTATATTGATAATTTAATTATTTTAGATGTAAAAAAAAAATTAAATATGAGAATACTTTAATTTTTCAAAATGTTACCTCTTAAAATTTTAACATTATATTAGAATTTTAAAAAGAGTATTGTATCCTTAATAAATGTAATATTTTCATTGATAGTACAATAAAAAGAACCAAGTGAATATCATGTCAAAATCTAATAAAAGATCACATGATAAATCGAAATTAATATATAAGAAATCTTTTATTTTTTAATTTAATAATATTATATAAAACTACTTTAATCATATAAATTAATTATATCATAAGAATGTTATTTTGAGATTTAAATCTAAGTATTCTTAGTTTTAAAATAATGTCTAACTTTATTTCATATTATGATTCAAATCCCAACTATCAAATTTATTCGATTTTTTAAAGATACAAATACTAAATTCTAGATAAAAGAATCGACAAGTTATTTTTTTATTGTTTAAAAAAATTAAGTTGGATCGCCCTCATTTCAATTCTTAGATTCGTCACTAACTTTAGAATTAGTTTTATGGGAAGTGGAAAAGATTTAAAAATTTTAGGGGAAAATAATTTCGTATGACAAATTAGAAGTAGAAGAAAAATAAAAGTTGTAGTTTTTTTAATTTAGGTTTAGTTTTATTAAATTGAAAAAGGATTAGAAGTTTTAGGGAAAATTAAAAAAAGAAATTACACTAAATTAACTCAAATTTGTTATATTAATTACATTATTACAATTTAAATTAAGACTGGGATAAATTAAAAAACAAAAGCCTATTATTAAAAACAATGCTAATTAATCAATGAAAAAGGAAAAATTTATATTTTATAATCAGGAATTAATAAATTTTAATTTTTCTTTTAGAATTTTCTATTCATTATGTTGTCAATCGTTGACACAGGCAGCAGGTAACAAGAAAGAAAAGAGAATTGAAACAAACACCAGAAAACAATACACGAGATTTTACGTGGTTCAGCTAAGAACAGCCTACATCTACGGGCAGAGAGTATTCTATTATTTTCAGAGAAAACCAATGCACATCAGTACAGTTCAACTCTTTAGCTTATGGCTTACACCAACCAACCCATGCTACAACACACACACACACACACACACACACACAC
>CAOJBK011864673.1:0-10906 GCA_948294925.1 Codiaeum variegatum
TTTTATACTTTTGTATAAAGTTTTATATTCCTTGGGTTTACCAATGGTTCTTCGAATTTGAATCCGTTGCAAATTTTCCTTGCAAATTCTTAGTTAGAAAATCAAAGGTAAAATGGTGGAGTTGTTTTATAAACAAAACCACTAAAATGGATATTCAATTATTTATCAGTAAAATAACCCATAGCCCATCACCCAAACAAACTCTTTTCCAATCTAGAAAAGCCCAGGCCCAAGCAAGATTAGCCGCTGCTAAAACAAAAGAAGAATATCTGTCCATAATGCAAGAAATGGTGGAATCTAAATCCACAGCTAATGACCAAAGTATAATCGCTTATTCTAAATCATCCTCCATTAAAGCCAAACACAGAAAAAAGAAGATAGAATCATCATCTTCATCATCATCATCTTCATCCTCATCCTATGAGTCTGAATCATCCTCTGATACAGACTATGCTTAGGATAATGAAGATGACTGTCTTGGTATACTTCCATCAATAGATGATAAAAAGAAAGATAAAAGGAAAAAAGAGAAAAAGATAAAAAAGAAAAGGATAAAAAGAAAAAGAAAAAGAAAAAAGAAAAATCCGGCTAATCATTCCATTCTATTGGTTAGGTAAAAATTATGGAAAATAAAACAAAATTAAAAAGAATAATCCCACTAATCAATCCATTTGATTGATTAGGCAAAAGTTAGGGAAAATAAAGAAAACTATGAATTATCACCCATATGACAAGGACAAAGCTGCAAGGGACAAAGTTAAAGAAATCACGTGAAGACTGCCATCTGAAGGTCACATGGGCCAACCCATGTGAAGATATTAAAGCTGTCTGCCATGAAAAGACACATGGGCCAACCCATGTGATATTACTATGCATAGTAAAAGAATCTCTCATTAAAGACCATAGGCTAACCCATGTGATGAACAAAAAGATGTTCCCTGCCGACACTAAAGGCAAGGACAAATTAGTAATCTGTATAGCCCTCCTCTTCCTATATAAGAAGGCTTAGTCCATTTGTATAGGGCATCTTTAAAAAAAATCTTAGATATTTTTTCTCCCTCTCTTCTAAAACTTTTTTAGAGTCATCTATTATATTCTCCATTTGTATAAGGTACTCATTTGTATGTTTTGTATAACCCTTTGCATAATTTTTATATTTTGTAAAACCTAAGTAATAGAGTTGTATGTTCTGTGGTTGTGTCTTGCTGCGATCTTCCACACCAAAAAACTCTGTGAAAATATATTATTTTCTCTATAAACTATATATTGTAATACTGTTATAATCTTCTCTATTATTTTAATATACTTTTCATACTCTTCTTTATTCTTTGTTTCTATTCTCTGGTAGCTGAGCCTTCAGGTTCCAAGAGTTCACAAGTATACAGTAGTGTACTGTTATACTCTGAAATAGTAGAAAATTCATATTAAACTTAAATAATAATCTTAAGTTGTTCTTTTATTCTATAAGTTTAGAATATTGGATATAACTGTAAGACCCGTGTTGCCACAGTTTAGGCGTTAAGGGCAGTAAGTCTAGTGGTCGCTTCTCAACACTTATTGATTATTGTAAGAATTTAATATTATTATTCAAATTTAATATTAATTTTGATCCATTTCTTTATAAAATTGTATCTTCTATAAAGTCTGATAACTCTGGCGAGACTGATGTCTCAAGAGAAATTTTTGTAAATAGAAGTGAAATAACTATAAAAAATTTTAATAAAGCCCTTGATAATTGGGACATCCCTAAAATTGATAAAAGCCAGATTTATGCCCACTCTACATTTGATATATTTAAAACTGATTATGTTATAAAAATTGTGGAAAAGGATATAGAATTTTCAAAGCCACAAGAAACTATGCATCTCTTATCACATAAATCTATCCAACATCACATAAAAAAGAGGTTACAAATACAAACTTATAGGATTAATACAAGTAGGTATTAAACCTTTGTCTAGAGAATGACTAAATACCTTTATACTTATAGTAATTAGAGATGGCAGATTTAAAGATTATAATGATTCTTTACACAGTTCCTGAGAAACTAGTCTTTGTAAAGGTACAATATCATTTAATTGCCTTTCTAATACAACTTTATCTTTGAATGATAAAAATATATTGAAAACTATGATTTTCCAAGTCAAAACACATAATTATAAATTGATTGATGGTAATACACCCACAACAATGATATATAAAATACATTATAAAGCTATGAATTCTGCTTTTGCTAGTAATCATATACAACAATCTGAAAGAGGATTCACTAAGTTTATACAAACTGATTTATCTAAAGCTAATACTATACAACCCCAAACTATATTATGAAAAGATATAAGTCTTCCAGAGGAATGGGTTTTGGAGGATGCTACTGAACCTGAACCCCTTCAACCTATAGAACCTAATAAGAATGTTTCAAGAATAACTCAATATGAAGATGGTAAGGTCAAGATAGCCTTTGACAGAAGATCTACTAGTTCTAGATTTTCTGATGAAGGATTTTCCTCTTCCACTATAGAAAATGGAAAAGTTACAAATTTACCATCTGTCATATATGCCACTTATAAAGAAGATGAACCTAGTCCTGTATCACATACCATAGTAAAACCTAGGTTTTCCACCTCAAATATACCTAGTACCAATTCTAGTATGAATAATGTAGATTATACTAGAAACATACCACATCCCATCTATAGGCCACCTTTAATCCATATAAGATCAAATTCAGTTAACATAGAACAACCTATAGACCAACATAATCCTCACGATTCCCCTCCTTCACTTACACCCTCAGCAATAACTGAAAATTTAAGACCTAGAGAAATATCTGTTTTAGAAAAGGAATTTCTTTTTGATAAAATTAAAGTAAATAAAGAATTTTATTCAAATAAAAATAGAGAAAAAGGGAATGGATTTTATCACAATTCTCAGATACTATAAACAACATTTTATTACAACATGAGGGTTTCTGTAAAACCTATGAAATTAACATGTCATTTTTCGATTGGTTTAAGAGAATATTTGCTGTTGAAAATAAGATATAATTTTTTTATAAAAAAACACAGCAATCTATAAATCCTATCACTTTTAGGATTAAAACCCATGAATGGAAAATAAATAATAAAACTATCCAATCTGAATACCCCCTTAAACAACATTGTACCTTTAAATATGGAAATTTAGAAGCGATAGCTTCACCAATTAAAATACTCAAAGAAAATGATGCTGATAGGCGTATTATAGAACAAAATAATTGTACTAATGTATATTTACAGGCTATAGGAAACCAATTAGGTCGTTTAGAAGAAACTATTCAAACTGAGCCCATAATTCAGAAATCCACTGAAATAAAACTTAAAACCCCTATTTTCACTCCATACCAAGTTTCAAAGCCCAAGTTGGAGCAATTTAGGTTCAAAGACTTAGAATTTGTTAAAGCTATTAAAGATCAATTAAGTAAAATAGAATCCACCTCTGATTCTAATTGAGTTATTCCAGAAAGCCCTTTAAGATCTGGAACAATAGGTGTTCTTGAGGAAGATATTAAATCCTCAGTAAATGATGATATAGAAAACTTTGGAAAAACAGAAACCCCACAGATAAATCCAATAACTGATTATTAAAATATTATTCCTAGAGCTCCTAACCTAGGATTAGATCAAAGGCCTATAACTTTAAATCAATTTAGATATAATGCCACCACTATATATTAATGGAATATCGATAATTTGGTTGATTATAAGATTCTTGGGATATTACAATAGATGACCATGGCTGCTAATGCTTATAGAACCCATGTAGGAACTGGAGATAGAGCTATAGCAAAATTCCTTATAGCTGGTTTCACTGGCCAATTAAAAGGTTGGTGGGGTAGGCATCTTTATGAACAAGAAAAGTTAGAGATTTTAAATTCCATAAAAACTACAGAAGACGGTACTCCCATATTGGATCAAAATGGTTATACCTAGGGGGATGCCGTTGCAACCATTATATTGATTATATCATTAGATTATGTAGGAGATCCTACCCATATAAAGGATAAGAATGTAGAATTGCTTAGTAATCTAAGATGTAAAAAGCTAAGTGATTTCTAGTTATATAAATATACCTTTTTTTTACTAGATTAATGCTAAGAGATGATTCTAACCAACCATTTTGGAAAGAAAAATTCCTAGCAGGGTTACCCATATTATTAGGAGAAAAGGTTAGGAATAGCATTAAACAAGAATATGGAAACCCTATACCTTATGATTAACTAACTTATGGTTTATTAATCAGTATAGTTCAAAAAGAAGGATTGAAAATATGTCATGATCTAAAAATGCAAAGAACCTTAAAATGGGAGTTAAAGAAAACTAGGTCATAATTTGGAACACTCTGCCAACAATTTGATTATAACGCATTCAATTCTGAAAAGATTGGCTGTAATGGCACCTGTAGTAAAGGTTATAAGAGATTTAGTAAAAAACCCTATAGAAAATTTACCAAGGAAACATACTATAGAACTCCTAAAAAATTTCAAAAATTTAATAAGAAACCTAACAAACCATCATTTAGTAAAACTTATAAGTCTTATAAAGATCTAAAATGCTATAATTGTGGTAAAAAAGGACTTACACAAAGATTTTGTAAATTCAATAAGAAATTAAAAGAGTTAAAATTTGAACAATCTGTTCTGGACAAAATTTATGAATTATACCTACAATATGAGCAGAAGCTTCTGAAGAAGAAGATCGAATTGATGAAATCCAAAATTCTTCAAAAGAATTAGATTCTGTAATAGAATCTAGGAAATCTATAAACATGTTAACTAAAGAACAAGAAACAATTTTGGATACCATAAAACACTTAAATAACCGCATCTTCAAAAGGAGTATCTATACAAATTACTAGAATCCTTAAAACCAATTCCATAAACTAAAATACCTGTTTTACCAATAGTCACACCAAATATATATGATTTAAATAAAATTTTAGATAAAAATAAAAAATCACACCTATCTAATAAAATGACAATTCCCCAATTATATGAAGAAATTAAAATAATAAAACTGGAAATAAAAGAATTAAAAGAAAAATAAGAGAATGACTCAAAACTAATATAAACACTTTTAGATAACAAAGCATCATCCTCTTCATCTGAAGAAGAAGACGATGAAGAAGATATAGAAGAAAATCTTAAAGTAGATAATAATTCTATAAAATTTTTACATGAAATTACTTCTAGAAAATATCTAATAAATGTAACACTAATATTTTTTAAAGATTATAAGGTAGATATAATTGCATTATTTGATACTGGTGTAGACTTAAATTGTATAAAATCAAATTTCGTTCCAAGAAAATTTCATTTAGAAATAAAACAGAAATTAACCACTGCCAATAAATCTAAATTAAAAATAAATTTTAAAACGAAAATATCTGTTATTAAAGACAATGTTATCTTAAAAAATATTTTTATTCTTTCAAATAATATCCACCAAATGGTGATCTTGGGAACACCCTTTATAAATCTAATTAAACCTTATAGAACTACATATCATGCAATTATTTTTAAAACAGAAAATCAAAAAATAAGATTTCCTTTCATAGAAAAATCATATAAGAAAAATATAAATTTATTAAAACCCCATTCCATTTATGAGTATGAAATAAATGCAGTAATAAAATCCAAAGAATTTCATCTTTCTCATTTAAAATAAGTTTTCATTTTAACAAAATCTTAGAATAACTAAATAAAAATTATGTTAAAAACAAAAATGATCAAATAAAAGATCTTATAGAAAAAGAAATTTGTGTTAATTTTCCTAATGCCTTTTGGAGCAGAAAGAAGCATATGGTTGATCTGCCTTATGAAAATGAATTTTCTGAAAAAATGATCACAACTAAAGCCCAAAGTATACAAATGAACGGTCAGATGAGGTCCTATTGTGAAAAAGAGATCCAAGATCTGGAGAAAAAATGCCTCATTAGTAAAATCAGAAGCTTGTGGTCTTGTGCCGCCTTTTATGTAAATAAAGCTTCTAAAATTGAACAAGGAGTTCCTAGATTAGTTATAAATTATAAACCCCTTAATAAAGCTTTAAAATGGATCAGATACCTTATACCAAATAAAAAAGATTTATTAAACAAACTAAGTAAAGCTTATATCTTTTCAAAATTTGATATGAAATCTGGCTTCTGACAGATCCAAATCAAACTATAAGATAAATATAAAACAACCTTCACTGTTCCATTTGGACATTATCAATGGAATGTGATGCCCTTTGGACTTAACAATGCACCTTCTGAGTTCCAAAGGATAATGAATGATATTTTTAATCCATATAGCAAATTTTGTATTGTATATATTGATGACGTCCTTATTTTCTCACATATTATAGAATATCATTTTAAACATCTAAAGATATTCCATATGATTACAAAACACAATGGTTTAGAAGTTTCAAAATCTATGGTATCAATATTTCAAACTAAAATCAGATTCATTAGCCATCATATTACGCTAGGGACAATTACACCAATTGATAGAGCTTTAAATTTTACTGTTAAATTCCCTGATAAAATATTGGATAAAAATTAACTAAAAAGATTTTTAGTAAGTCTAAACTATGTTATAGACTTTTATCCAAACCTAAATAGGAGATTAAAACCCCTACATAGGTTAAAAAAGAATCCTCCTCAATGGACTAAAAATCATACAACCTTAGTAAAATTAATTAAATATTTAGTTAAAGAAATTCTTTGTCTGCACATAGCTAATCCTTCTTTTCTTAAAATTGTTGAAACTGATGCCTCAGATCTTGGATATGGGGGCATTTTAAAGCAAATTCAAAATGGTAAAGAAGCTATCATCCAATATACTTCAGGACATTGGAATACAACACAAAGCAAATATAATATTATTAAAAAAGAAATTTTAAGCATTATTTTATGTATTACTAAATTTCATTATGATTTATTAAATTAAAAATTTTTACTTCGTATTGATTGTAAATCTGACAAAGAAGTTTTACAAAAAGATGTTAAAAACTTGGTAGCAACATATTTTTGCCAGATGGCAAGTCATTTTATCAATATTTAATTTTGATATTGAGTATATAAAATGAGATACAAATAATATTCTAAATTTCCTAACTAGAGAATTCCTTCAAAACAGGAATAATGCCAAGGAAATCAAAGTATAAAGATAAGGCCTCTAAAGTCCCTGAAGCCTCTAATAGCCCACCAAATAGCCCAAAAAACCAAAAACCCTCTTCTAAAGAAGAAAGAATCCATATAACCTCACTTCAACCCATAAAATCCTGGGCCGATACTGCAGAAGAAGAAGATGTTAAACTGGCCAAAATAAAACTCTGGATTGAAGAACTCAATAAAGATCCTGAAATAAAGGATGCAATACAATCCAAGCTTGTTGAGTCTCTAGCTCAACCAGGTAAAGCTCTAATCCCTTTTAAAAAGCTAGATATAGGAGAATCTTCCTCCTAAAAAATCCTATCCCAATCTCTTAAAAAACCAGAGATAAGTTTTCCAAAACCCTTGTCCCAAAATAAAGATTTTAAAACTTCAAAGATTGACATATCAAAATGGTTTGTCAAACATTTTTCTAAAAAAACTGTTGATATGGAAGAAGGTTTTCCTATAAAGGAGCCTCTTGAAACAACTAAGGCCCTCTTCCCTATAGGATGGTTTACAATTCCCCTTGATCTAAATAAAAACCATGACTACTATATGACCATCCTTGAAGTAACTGACTCAGTAAAAATAAAGCATAATTATATTTCTGATAAAACCAGCATCGCTTATTCTTCATGTCAAATAAAAAAGGTCATCCACCCTTCTCAATGGGGTTCTCCCCTTCATAAAGTTCAAACATTTAAAGCTGAATTCCATCACTGTTTAAAATTTTTGCCCAGTATTTTCGTATTGGGATTATGTTCAAGCATGGTATAATGCTTTCAATAACCAAAACCAATATTTCACCCATTCTCGGTTAAAATATTTTGATACTAATATAAACACAACCCTTCTCCCTTAATGGTTCATAAACTGGTGGAATAATTTTGGGTCATCTCCAGAAATACTCCGGCCAGATATTTCTAAACTACATGAATATTTTAAAACCAATTTTAAACCGCAAAATACATTTGAAAAGCGCTACCCTCCATTGCTATACTTTTGTACAAAGTTTTATATTCCTTGGGTTTACCAATGGTTCTTCGACTCTAAATCCGTTGCAAAATTTCCCTAGCAACTTCTTAGTTAGAAAATCAAACGTAAAATGGTGGAGTTCTTTTGTGAACAAAACTACTAAATTGGATATTCAATTATTTATTAGTAAAAAAACCCATAGCCCATCACCCAAACGAGCTCTTTTCCAATCTAAAAAAGCCCAAACCCAAGCAAGATTAGCCATTGCTAAAACAACAGAAGAATATCTGGCCATAATGCAAGAAATGGTAGAATCTAAATCCACAGCTAATGACCAGAGTATAACCACTTCTTCTAAATCATCCTCCATTAAAGTCAAACACAGAAAAAAAGAAGATAGAATCATCATCTTCATCATCATCATCTTCATCGTCATCATCGTCCTCATCCTATGAGTCTGAATCATCCTTTGATACAGACTATGCTCTGGATAATGAAGATGACTGCCTTGGTATACTTCGACGTATAGATGATAAAAGGAAAGATAAAAGGAAAAAAGAGAAAAAGAAAAAAAGATAAAAAGAAAAAAAGATAAAAAGAAAAAAGAAAAATTCTGCTAATCAATCCATTCAATTGGTTAGGAAAAAATTAGGGAAAATAAAACAAAATTAAAAGGAATAATCCTGCTAATCAATCCATTTGATTGATTAGGCAAAAGTTAGGAAAAATAAAGTAAGATTATGAATTATCACCCATATGATAAGGATAAAGTTGCATAGGACAAAGTTAAAGCAATCACATGAAGACTGCCAGCTGAAGGTCACATGGGCCAACCCATGTGAAGATATTAAAGCTGTCTGCCATGAAAAGACACATGGGCAACCCATATGATATTACTCTACATAGTAAAAGAATCTCTCATTAAAGACCATGGGCCAACCCTTGTGATGAACAAAAAGATGTTCCCTGCCGACACTAAAGGTAAGGACAAATTAGTAATCTGTATAGCCCCCTTCTTCCTATATAAGGAGGCTTAGTCCATTTGTATAAGGCATCTTAAAAAAAATCTTAAATCTTTTTTCTCCCTCTCTTATAAAACTTTTCTATAGTCATCTATTATAATCTCCATTTGTATAAGGTACTCATTTGTATGTTTTGTATAACCCTTTGTATAATTTTTATATTTTGTAAAACCTAAGTAATAGAGTTGTATGCTCTGTCGTTGCACCTTACTGCGATCTTCCATGCCAAAAACTCGGTGAAAATATATTATTTTCTCTATAAACCATATATTGTAATATTGTTATAATTTTCTATATTAATTGTATACTGTTATAATCTTCTCTATTATTTTAATATACTGTTCATACTCTTGTCTATTCTCTAGTAGCCGAGCCTTCAGGTTCCAGGATTTCATAGGTATAAAGTAGTGTATAGTTATTCTATGAAATAGTAATAAATTCATATTAAACTTAAATAATAATCTTAAGTTGTTCTTTAATATATAAGTTTAAAGTATTGGATATAGCTATAAGACCCGTGTTGCTGCAGTTTAGGCATTAAGGACAGTAAGTCTACTGGTCGGCACTCAACACTTATTGATTATTCTATTAATTTAATATTATTATTCAAATTTAAACTGAATTTTGAACCATTTCTTTGTAGAACTGTATCTTCTGTAAAGTCTGATAACTCGAGTAAGACTAATGTCTCAAAAGAAAATTTTGTTAATAGAAGTGAAATAACTATAGAAAATATTGATAAAACTATTGATAATTAGAACATCCGTAAAATCGATATAACCCAGATTTATGCCCGCTCTAAATTTGATATATTTAAATCTGATTATGTTATAAAACCTGAGGAAAAGGATATAGGATTTTCAAAGCCATAAGAAACTATACATCTCTTATCACATAAATCTATTCAACATCACATAAAATGAGGATATAAATATATACATGTAGGATTAATACAAGTAGGTATTAAACCTTTATCTAGGGAAGGGTTAAACACCTCTATACTCATAGTAATTAGAGATGGTAGATTCAAGGATTAAAATGATTCTTTACACAGTTCTTTAGAAACTAGTCTTTGTAATCATCCTATATCATTTAATTACCTTCCTAATATAACTCTATCTCTTAATGATAAAAAATATATTGAAAAGTATGATTTTACAACTTAAAACACATAATTAAATTTTGATTGATGGTAGTATACCCATAGCAATGATATATAAGATACATTATAAAGCTATGAAATCTGCTTTTGCTAGTAGTCATATATAACAATTTGAAAGAGGATTCACTAAGTTCATTCAAACTAATTTGTCTAAAGCTAACTATATTATGGAAATATATAAGTCTTCTAGAAGAATAGGTTTTGGAAGATGCTACTAATCCTGAACCCCCTCAACCTATAGAACTTAATAAGAATATTTCAAAAATAACTCAATATGAAGACGGTAAAGTCAAGATAGCCTTTGATAGAAGATCTACTAGCTCTAGATTTTCTGATGAAGGATCTACCTCATCCACTATAAATGATGCAAAAAATTACAAATTTGGCATCTGTTATATATGCAACGTATAAAGAGGATGAACCCAGACCCGTTTCTCATACTATAGTAAAACCTAGGTTTTCTACTTCAGATATACTTAGTACCAGTTCTAGTATAAACAATGTTGATTATACTAGAAATATACCTCATCCCATCTATAGACCTTCATCAGTTCATATAAGGTCAAAT
>CAOJBK011866711.1:0-22190 GCA_948294925.1 Codiaeum variegatum
TCGGAGGGTTATCGCCGGACAATACGTCCGGCACCTCTGACCATCGTTACTCTGTGCAGGTCCAGTTCAAGCTCAACTAGAGCAGTCATATCGTAGCGTGTCCAAAACCAGCACACATCATCTATGGTTGTCCAATGACCTTGCTGGTGTCTCTGCACTTAGAATCTTGCTGATTAAAAAAAAGTGTAACTTATTTACAGGCAAAAAAGGAAACAATTAATCCAACTTTGACTTCTCTGCCACACACAAAAAAAAAACGAAATAAAATTATCTTTTTTGTGATTAAAGAAAACAAAGTATTATTGATAGTGATTTGATAAGATTTGAATATTTTAATAAAGATTTATAAAAGAAAAAATAATAACCATTCTGTATTTAATTATAAAGTCTTTTTGTCAGTAGTCACGTTACAGCTCGGTGACCGTACCAATTGCATGGCTTTTTCTTCATACCGCCAAATACTCGCTGCCCATACCGTGTCCATGCTGTGACGTTCACGCGCTACGTTGAGAGTACGTTTCTATTTCTTTTTTTTTTCTTACGTTTCGTCATATGTGTCCTTATCCTTTTTTTTATCCGATAAATAAAAGCTTAATCTGGTGTATTTTTTTAAAAAAATTATTTTTTTAATAAAAATTTAGCTGTTTTTTCTAGCTGAAATGTAGCAAAATAGCATAGCTTTTAAATTTCACTTTTTAATAAAATCTCTCAAAAATTAATATAATTTTTAAAAATATTTGTTTATTAATATTAAATATAAAAAAAATATTTTAAACATAGGTTATAATTGTTTAATATGCAATTTTTTTATTCATTATTAGGCAGTGCAATGGACTTTGAAATTCAAACATTTTTTTTCTTTTTTCAATCAGCAAGTGAATGATAGTTATAAAAATCAAAAATCAATTTCAAAACATACAGAAAAATAAGAGATAAGATTTTAATAATTGAGAAAATATCATAAATAAAATAATTGAAAAATCTTATAAATATAAACTTTCAAATTATGACCGATTAAAAATTAAAATTAATTAGTCAGAACACCACCCCAGCACGCGAACAAGCCAAGCCGGACGGCAGCGGCGCACAAGGAGTTGCCGGTCCTAACAACATGAAGTTAATCCATACTTTCTTCAAATCAATTTTCACTCAATTTCATTTTAATTTATTGAAATGAAAGGCTCTTTAATGTTGAGCTACCATCAATATTTATTGAGTAGTTATATTTCTTTATTTTTTTTTATTTTTTATTTTTAGTAAAAAATATTTTACTTTTCAATTTTGAAAGCAAAATTAATTTTTTTATATATGTTTTAAATATATTGTCATATATAATAAGATTAAATAAATATTTTATTATACAAATAAACACTTTTATTTCAGCTCATATAACAACAACATATTAAGGAAATATTTTATATGATACACTTATCAAAAAAATAAATAAAAATTAAGATATAAAGTTGAAATGAAAAATATTAGATTTTTTTTTTGAAATGAAAAATATTATATTATGTCATGCAGATATGACCCATAATTATATTTAAGATTCATAATTACCCTACCTTCATCCACACCCATCTTCTTCTACCTTTCCCTTTCTCGCAAAATAAGAAAATCAGCCTCAAATCAATAATCAATGGTGATAACTTGAATATTTCAAGAAAATACACCAAGAATTAAAACTTAATTAACAGACACTCAAGTGGCAAGCAATCTCATATGTTAATTTTAAAAAATAAAATAAAATTATCCATAATTCAAGTTGACAAAGACATGTATCTAATAATGATTACTTTAAATAGGTATTAATATGAACACGCGTCAGTATGATTCAATACCAATTAGAAATTCGTAATTAACTAAAGTTTTATTAGTGTGCTGATCACTCCTTGAATCCCTGAATCCTCAGATATTTAGCCTGTTAGCTTTCGAGGTCCGAACGTCTGACAGAGACAGTTATCTGCATCACTCATCAACCCTCTGATCATGTCACATTTCCATTAAGGATACTTTACAGTCTATCCAAAATGGACACGTGTCTTATCTATAGAAACTCAACTTAATAAATGCATCTCAAAACACGTCACACAGGTAAGACAAGACAAGTTAAACACATTAAAGCTACACTCAATCTATTTTTGAGAGTTCTCCCTTAATTCCTATGTTATACTGACTTGACCGTCGGAGGATTTACGTTGGACACTCGTCCTGCTATTTCTGACTGTTTTACTGTCTTGCAGGTTAATCCAATCTAATCAGAGAAGTTCTATTTAAGTTTTGTGGACACACACGTAACATGTATTAAAATAACAATAAATTTAACTTAATAAATATATCTCAAAACACTTCATACAGGTAAGACAAGATAAGTTAAACACACTAAAACTATACTCAATCCATTTTTGAGAATTTCCTCTTAACTTCTCTGTTATACTGATTTGACCACCGGAAAATTTACGTTGGACACATATTCGGCTACCTCTGACTATTTCACTGTCTTATAAGGTAATCCAATCTAATTAGAAGAGTTCTATTTAAACTCTGAGGACACACACACCATGTATTAAAATAACAATAAATTCAATAAAAAAATTGGCATAAAAAACTAAGAAAGCCCATCTCAATGAAGAAGGAATCTTATAAATATATGCAAAAGAAAAAATTATTAAAAAACAAAACAGAGGAGAAAGAGCATTTGAAGAAGAAGCAGAGAGGTTTGAGAGGGAGACTTTAGCCTTTGGGTTGTTGTCAATGGTTGCTGTAGAACCAGAAGATTCGACAATCACCAACTGGTGAAATTGAACAACATTAATTAAATTTATTTATTTAACTGGTAGAGTGATTCTAGTAGAAAAAAAAAAGTATTTAATTACATTATATTATATTTCATTACATTTAATTAATCACTATTTTATTATATATAAAAAGATAAATGTTCATTTATCCTTTTAATTTTTCTCAAATATCCAATTAAAAATAAAATTAATTTTTTATATAATTAACTCTCTTAATTTGTGATTTTTTATCAAATCACTCAAATTATACTAAATTTATAGTAAAAATTTTGATTTGAATTGCAATTGAAAATTTATCTTATTTAATATAATTGGAGTGATTTTGTAAAAAAATTACAAGTTTAAGAAGTTAATTAGATTAAAAATTAATTTTGTCATTAATCAAATATTTTTACAAAGTTTATGGATCAAATTGAAAATTAATTATATATAAAAAGAAAATATAAACGGTTTTTTCTTTGGAATGAAATAGAAAAGTCTTACCTTTTTAAATAGAAATTATTAGGTGGATCAAACCTTTTTTTTATGTGATTAATTTTCTAATAATCTGAAAAAGATATAAAAAGTGAGAAGTTACAAGTTCAAATCTCTCAAAACATACCAATTATCATCCATTTCATAAACGATATTAAAATTTTTGATTCATTGACCTACCTTAATGAAAAAAAAAATACTTCTACATTAATTTAGTTGGAAATTATTTCTCTCTTTTAATTTTATATTTAATGTTATGTGGTACATTAAATTAATGCTAAGCTTTGTGAATACTATTATGATTTTTTTAGTGGAATTATGATTTTTTTATACTGCTAATACTATTATTAATTAAAAGAATGATTAAGTTATCTGTCTACGATTATTAATGATAAATTTTAATTTTTAATTATTTTTAAAATATATAAATAAAAATAAAAAAAATTATATTTATAAAAATATTATTTGAAATGAATGTATTAATATATTTTTATATTATAATTTTAAATATATTTTTATAAATTTATTTTTAATATTTATATATAAAAAATAAAATGATTATTTATTTGATAATAGATGAATTATTGTTTTCTAAAGTAATGTTTCACCAAATTCGAAACAGTCAAGCCAGTTAGGCTACCAGATCCCGAGATGATAATAATTCAATTTATCTTAAAAATCGTTTGAGAATAGCATATCACGAAAAGTAAAGCTCACGATAAGTTTATTTTGGATTACTTTTTGTTTCTCTGGCGTAAGGCGTCAGTTGTCAGATAGTGGGTCTTTGAATATTTTTTATTAGGAAGGTGGAGGTTTTTTTTTTTTTTTAAATAAATAAATAAATAAAAATTAGGAAAGTGGAATTACGTTATGAAAAGTAAACATGATTCGCTTTGGCTAATTTGCACCGTTATTATTCCTAAATTACAAGTGTTTTAATTTGGCAAAAAAAAAAAGTACAAAGATTTTACAGTATTATTATTCAATTTTAATTTATTATTTTATTTTATACATTTGAATAACTAATTTTTTTCTTCGATCTTTTTCATCAAGATGTGGTTTTGATTTTCTCACCACTTATAAAAAATGTGAAGAGAGGAAAGATTGTATGTTCAAAACTCACCATCCACATATAACCAGGAGGTCTATCAATATTGTGTAACTCAACTAAGATAATATTAAAAAAAATAGTTAAAATATTTTTTATTTATAGTTTTTTATTTAAAATATATTTTTTATTATTATTAAAAAAATTAAAATACTATTTATTTATAATTCAATTCTCAAAATAATCCCCCAATAACCATATTCTTATTTCTATCTTCTTTCACCTTTATATCCAAATTTAAAAAATCAATTTAACTTATAAAAAATAATATTTTTTATTTATATTAAATTTAATGAAATAAAAAAAATTTTCAAAAAGGTTTTTTAGTATAAGGACTTTTTTATATTCGAATTTAATCCGACTAACCCAGAACATATCAAGTAGGAATTCAAAGGGCGGCAAATCACTTCCTCAAGAGTTTTAAAGTAGTTGCATATCAAGGATTTAATTTAAAAAAAAAACATTTTTTAATCTTTTTATGATTTTAATGAAAACTAATAAACAATTATTTTTGAGATAAAAATATAAATGAAGGACATTTTAGTTTATTTATTTTGAAAGAAAATAAAATTACATTAATAGATAGTCATACGGTATCTATAATCAAGATCAAATTTAATAAAATATAGATTTAAAATATCATACACCAATCGTTTGAAAAACTAACTAGCAAATAAAATTTGACGCCGAGAAACAGCTTTTATGTTATTGTATTCCAAATGACAGCTTTCTCTCGGAAGATCTTACTAAATGTGTTACTTTCTTAATGAAATACTGGATCTGACACTATAAACCACATCTTGATGAAAAAGATCGAAGAAAAAAATAAACTCTCACAAAAGAAGAGAACCAACAAAGGTAAAAATTTTAGTCTATTTAGACTGTCTATGAAACAAAATAAAGAAATTTGTATTGTAGTAAAATAAAGTTGAGAGACAGTATAATATCAACTCTTCCACTTCAGGATCAATAGATGCTAATTAGTCGTTTCAATTGAAAATATTTATTTTTTATTTTATTTTATACATTTGAATAGCTAAAATTTTATTTTATACATTTGAATAGCTAAAATTTTTTTATGAAAGTCAATTAATTATAATCAGATTGATCTTCTCACCGCTTGTAAAACGTGTGAGAAGAGGGAAGGTTGCACATTCGAACCTCTCCATCCATATATAGCGAGGATGACTATCCATATTATGTAACCCAACTAAGATAATATCAAAAAAAAATTCTGACAAAAAAAATAGTTAAAATATTTTTTATTTATAGTTTTTTATTTAAAATATATTTTTATTATTATTAAAAAAATTAAAATACTCTTTATTTATAATTCAATTCTCAAAATAATCCCTCAATAACCATATTCTTATTTCTACCTTCTTTCACCTTTATATCCAAAAAATAAAACAATTTAACTTATAAAAAATAATATTTTTTATTTATATTAAATTTAATGAAATAAAAAAAAATTTCAAAAAGTTTTTTTAGTACAAGGACTTTTTTATATCCGAATTTAATCCGACTAATTCAGAGCGTATCAAGTAGAAATTCAAAGGGCAACAAATCACTTCATCAAGAGTTTTAAAGTAGTTGCATATCAAGAGTTTAATTAAAAATTTTTTTTTTAATCTTTTCATGATTTTAATGAAAACTAATAAAAAATTATATTTGAGATAAAAATATAAATGAAGGACATTTTAGTTTATTTATTTTGAAAGAAAATAAAATTATATTAATAGATAGTCATATGGTATCTATAATCAAGATCAAATTCAATAAAATATAGATTTAAAATATCATACATCAATCGTTTAAAAAAGCTAACTAGCGAATAAAATTTGACGTCGAGGAATGACTTTTATGTTGTTGTATTCCAAATGACAACTTTCTCTCGGAAGATCTTACTAAATGTGTTATTTTCTTAATGAACGATTGGATCTGACACTATAAACCACATCTTGATGAAAAAGATTGAAGAAAAAAATAAACTCTCACAAAAGAAGAGAACCAACAAACGTAAAAATTTTAGTCTATTTAGACTGTCTATGAAACAAAATAAAGAAATTTGTATTGTAGTAAAATAAAGTTGAGAGACAGTTAAATATCAACTCTTCCACTTCAGGATCAATAGATGCTAATTAGCCGTTTCAATTGAAAATATTTATTTATTTTTTTGAATAATAGCAACCTTAATAGTTGAAACTGTGAGTGTGTTTGAAATCAAGAGAAAATTTAGGTAAGTAAATTTTAAGGAGGAATTATTAGTGGAATAATTAATAATATAGGGTAGTCAAGGTAATAGATTACCCTTATAAGGGGTAATATTTTTACCTTCAAATTTTTTCCCTCAATCGATACTTACAATAACACCTATAGTAATTACTCTCCTAATATGAGAACACCTTATATAACATTTCTTTACTTGTTTTTCCTTGAAAATAATACTTTAATTACTTATTGCTTTTTTTTTTAATTGTATTAGTTGATTCTCATAAGAAATTACATGATTCATCATAGTATGTCATGTGTGATAAACATGTGATCTTAGCTTGATCATGGAGAAGAAGAGAAGCAAGGAAATGAACCAGAAAAGAGAGAGAAAGTTTGTTATAGTAAGAGAAAGTGTATATTATGTTATTCTTATGAATTTTGTTACTCTTCTAATATGAGAACACCCTATAGTAATTACTCTCCTAATATGAGAACACCCTATATAACACTTTCTTTACTTGTTTTTCCTTGAAAATAATACTTTAATTACTTATTGCTTTTTTTTTTAATTGTATTAGTTGATTCTCATATGAAATTACATGATTCATCATAGTATGTCATGTGTGATAAACATATGATCTTAGCTTGATCATGGAGAAGAAGAGAAGCAAGGAAACGACCAGAAAAGAGAGAGAAAATAGTGAGAGAAAGTTTGTTATAGTAAGAGAAAGTGTATATTATGTTATTCTTATGAATTGTGTAATTACACTGTACAATTTCTCCTATTTATACTGCATACAAACTCTATTCTTCCTCACTCATTTACAACATGTAATCTAACCAACTTAAGCTAATCATACATACTCAAAATGAACTAACTACCTGCTAATAACTTGAGTTGACTTAAACTTGAACTATTGCTGCTTGAGCTATTGCTACTACTGAGCTTGAGTTGTTGTTCGTGTCACACACTCTAAAATCCCTCCTTAGCTTGATGGGGATACATTATCAAACTGCCACAGAGAAAATTATGTTATGGAGAACATAATGCTTTAGTAAACAAATCTGCCATTTGTTCATGACTGGAATAAACTGTAAAGTGAGAACCCCATTTTAACTCTTTCTCTTATAAAATGAATGTTAGCTTCAATGTGTTTCAACCTAGACTTGTGGACTGGATTAGTGGCCAATGAGAGAGCTGGAAGATTTTCACAGTGCAAAGCAAGCTTAGTAGACTTGACTAGTTACAGATCTTATAATAGATGACTGAGCCATTGAACTTCAAATGTAGTATCTGCCATAGCCCTATATTTTGCCTCTGTACTGCTTCTGGAGACACAAGTTTGTTTATTGCTACACCATGAAATAGGGGAATCATTAAGAAAAATCACAAACCCTGAAGTGGATCTTCTGTCATTAGGATTGTTCGCCTCAAAATCTACTACAAAATAGCGACCACAAGTATATGGGCTATTGCAATATAGGTTGAGAACCCAAGGTCGTATCCCCAAAGAACAACTTATCGTGGCTAAACTTAATCAATTTGTTTCTTTAAGTTCAAGTAAAAAAGTAAAAGAAAATTTTGATTTGAAATTGAAAGTAAATTAAAACAATAAAATTAAAACAAGTAAGCAATGAATATGTGTATGCAATGTTATGAACGTGTCTAGAGAAAATGACAATCCATAGTCTATCCTTTATGATTTTAAACTATAAATTCTATTATTTCGATTTAACAATCCAATGTTCAATGCAATCATTCAATTAGAGCTTGCTCTAGTCTGGTTAATGCATTCATAGATGTAATATAGAGAAAAATGTATCAATCAAAGGATTTAAGACTAAAACTTATGAACTCAATTCGTTTTAGAATCCTAATTGAATAGTTTCAGGTTTAGACTTTAACACTCGCTCCGTCGTCCAAACCCTAATTAAACTGATTGATGATCAAGCAATCAATTTATAATCGTTAAATCAATTCAATCAAGCAAAAGTTAAACCTAATAATAAAACTCACAATAATTAATCATATCAAGATTATTTCATGCTTCAATCTCTAGACAAAGACGAATTTAGTTCATGATTGATTTAGAATACAATAAAATCACAATAATTCTAAGAGAAATCATGCTTAATACCCTTAACACAAAGAAAACCCTAGAAATAAAATAATTAAATTAAGAATAAACCTCAATTAAAAAGTAGAAAAATTCGATCTCTTTGGAGAAATTCAACTTCAATCTTTAACAAGAACTAAATTAATGACAAATTGAACAAAAATAATGAAAACAAAGAATTTGAAATTAAGAACTAAAATAAACTGAAGAAATTGATGAATTGAGGGATGATAAAGGATGTTTGATGTGTAGTGGATGTTGCATGTCTCTAATCCTTCAATAAACTTGTTTAAATAGAGGAACACGTCATCTTTATGTTGGAAACTTTAATACAAATTCGAATTGGATTAGACTTCAAAATACAGCTTGAAAAACCTAACTTTTTACATTAAAATCACAAATTCACGGCCTCTTCAGAAACGCACATGGCCTGTGCGTTTTACTTTTCTTGCCCGTGCGTTTCATCACAAACAATGCTCTTTCAATCCAGAGACTTACACGACCTGTTTTCCAATCCACACAGCCCGTGTGGTCAGTTAATATTTTGAATCCCAAGTTGAGTTTAGTCCAAAGATCGGCACGACCTATCTCTTTGAACTGCACGGCCGTGCATGGACTCGTGCAACAACAATTCTCTAAATTTTTCTCTATCCATTCTTCAACTCATTCAGGAACTTCGTTTATTGATCGAATAACTCCATATTTTCTGAATTCCTCTAAAACACACTTAACAAACTTATTAAATTCAATTTATGGGTAAAAATATACTTAAATGTAAAGGGAAATTAAGTAAAATTCCATACAAAATAACTCCCCATACTTAAGCGTTTGCTTGTCCTCAAGCAAAAATAGAATAATGGCATATGAATTAAAAAAAAAATAACTTTCTCAAATCCAACTTTTGAAAACCAAGTTCAAATCTTTCTCAATCAAATTACTAATTTAGTTTAATATCAAAATTTTCATTCTAAATCAACCTAAATTTGAACTTAGAACTAAATTTCAACAATTTTATTAGCTTTATAGCATCATTAAGTATTAAAATTTAAGCTAAACATTCGAGCAAAAACTTCTTTTCATGCAACAAAATCAAAGTTTAGGTTAGTCATGATGTTCATCCTTAGGAATTAACTCAATCCTTTTGAAAATAACACACATATCATGCAAATTATTTACTTTAAGCACATGCACTTTTCTTCTCTTCCTTTTTTTTTTCTTATCAATTCAAGGAGCCCAACTTAATTAATTTCTTCATAAACCTTTTGACACAAAGATAAACACTTTGTGGTACTGACCCCCGGTTACTTAGTTCAACACTTCATATCAGTCGACCATTAGCATTGTTCATAGTTCATTTTTAATTTGAGTTTCACTTTGCACAAAATAGGAACTAGCGGAACATGGAATTATTTCAAAGCTCATTGTTTTTTTTTTCTTTTTAATGCAACGTTCTCAATTTGTTTACAATCAATGCAAGTTATATCAAAAAGATTTAAAACCTAAGTTTTACTTAAATTTTTTCACCAAAAGTCTTAGTTTTGAAACAATCAATCCGTATGCTCAAACTTTTAATAGAAATTTCAATTTTGATGATACTATAAAATTAACAAAACTCTTTATTTTAAAGTCCTAGATTCAAATCTCAACAATTTAACAAGAAAATTAACATATTAAACTAAATAAGTAAAAATTAAAAAATTTTCACTAAGAATCTCAGCTGCTCCCCCCGCCACACACACACACACTTAATATACAAATTGTTCCCGATGTGTGAAAACTAAATATAAAAAAGAAAAGTGAAAAGGAAAACAAAAACTTGCCCATATAAATTACCAATCAGAACTAGGCTTCAAATGTGAGCCAATCAATATGTTCTTATGGATCTCAATTCGTACTAAAGCTCCATCACCATCCATCAATATATACATCAACTTGTCTCTCAAAATTCATCAAAAAGAAAACAAAAGAAAAATAGAAAAGAAATAAACTAAAAATAATAAATAGTATTAAAAACAATAAAATTGGAAAATAACATAAAAAGAAAAAGAAAGAAAAAGATAAACCATCACTAATCATCGAAAGATATCTCCTCAACATCATCATCCTCATTTGAAATATCCGACAATTGATCATTCTCTTCATCGTCAATGTTTGAATAAATCTTGTATCGACGATCCGATCTTGGAGGGTCTCGATGTGGCTGAAAGTTATGTTGTGCCCAAAATCTCATGCTAACACTTATGAGCCAATCAAGACATTCCGTCTTAGAAACTTAATTATCTGTTCATGGTCTTGATGACCATAGTAACCTTGGATCTCAATCCGACAAATCTAATGTTTAAAGGTCATTGACTTATGATCCTTTTGCCCTTGATCACTATATTGCCCACCCAGAAGACTACACCAATCAAAATAATCTATTTTCTGACCTTGAAAAAAGGACGGCAGATAGGGTGGAAAATTAGCACTAGTGCTAGGTCTCATAAACGTACTAGGACCCGAACTCATGGTCGAAGGCATACTCGAACCTGACTCAAAACTATGCCCAAACATAATTGAACTAGGGCCAACAATCATAAAAGACATCCCAACAGTACCACTATCAACAATACTTAGTCCAGCCAATAAACTAGGACCACCTAACTCAGAACCAAGTCCTAACGACACATTAGGACTAGAAACAAAAGTAGAAATACTAGCAATAGTAGTTAAAATAGAAAGAACGATAGTAGAATGAGGTACCTCAAGTGCAGGGTCATACTTGAAAGGTGGTGGTTGTGGAGGATTCAGTTTTGCACATCGAATTATCGAATCTTCGCCACATCCATAAACACAAGATTCCCATATAATGTCAAACCCTCTTGAGGTTCAAAATTGAAATTCAATTTAGAAGCCAAGTGTGAAACATAAGCTCCTCTAGCTAAATACCCATCCTTCTTCTTTGCTTGATTCATAAACATCTTCAAAACAAAATAAGCAACATTTGTCAAATTTCCCTCCATCATGTTACCTAAGATTAACCAATCATCGCTTTGGATGTGACCCATGCTATCATGGCGAGGTGTAATTGTATGGGCCAACAGATTGTGCATCACTCGCATATGAAAATCAGTGTAAGAAGTAGCTTTCTCCCGACTGGCCACAAATCTCTAATGAGCTCTGGTATACTTCTTCCACCAATCTTGCTTATTAGCATAATTTCTCCAATCAGTTAAAGCCTCTCGATAAAATGGAAAGTCAAGCTCCTTTTGCGTGTATAGCCCAAATAACTTTGCTAACTCTTCTATTGTATACACATAATACTTCCCATATTCAATCTAAACACCATCATTTTGCAAACACTATTTTTCTCCCTTTGAATCTAAGTGTAAAATAGAACTCTAGAGTCAGCTCCCTATAAATAGGCATGTTAATATGGAAGAAGTTTCTCCAGCCCAATAGCTCAGTGTATGCTCGTAACTCTCCATATAAAAGGGTCCCTTATAAGTTAGCCTAATCAATAAGCCAATGTGGAAGGAATGGCTTGTTGGCTAAGACTTGAAGTCTTTTATTGCTCTCATCATCTTGAAAGTTTATCATAGGATGCCTAGTAATAAAAGCATCTCCAATCGGTCTTGTAGGAGCAATAGGTATTGAAAGGTTGATTTCCCTTCGTGCTCGCTTTTTGCTCTTTAGTTTTGCTATCGCTTTGCCTTTTCCCTTATCTTTAGCCATCTAAAAAACAAAAACAAAGGTAAAAATGAAAATCCAACATGCATATTCCACAAATTAGAGCCAATTCCTCATAGAACCATAAATTTCATGCCAAAAGTATCAATAATACCAAAATTTCATCCAAAATAACTATTGATGAATCTTTTATGCACAAGACCATAAACAAAAACACTAAATCATTGTTTTGAACTTCTTTTGGGCATTTAATCGAGCACATATCATGCATTATCAAAAGTGCATCATTCTAAATCAAAATCAAGTTCATACTTTCCATGATATCATAAATCATCAATTCAAGAACAAGTTACCAATTCAATCCACAAGTAAGATAAAAAAATATCAATTATATATGTTCATTTAATCTAGAAACATCAAATATGTCAAAACTTAGAATCTAAACGTTAATTATGCCACAATTAATCCAATCATTCTAAGTTTTATGTATCAATGAGAATCAAGTTTCTTTATTAGAATTCAATCATTCATGCATACAAAATCAATATATTAGCGTGAATTTCCAATATAAAACCTAATCATATTTCTAATTTGAGGCACATATAAATTCAATTCAAAAACTTGACTGAAGATTCAAGTCTTTTAATCCAAAAATGTTTGCTTGAGAAGAAGTAATTTGTGATTTTGAATGAATGTGTAGTGAATTTAGGGAAAAATCACGAGGATGAATATGAGAAATTTGAAAAGGTTTGAAAGATTCAAGTTTTAGTTTTTTAAAACTGACTTGAGCACGTTGCAGATTCTGGGAACGCACGACCTACTTTTTGTGAGGGCACGGGGAGTGCAAAAATTAATTAGGTTGTGTAGTTCAGTTATGTTTGTTCCAGTAACTCACATGGGGCAATTGTTAAACATGCACAGGGTGTGCGAAAAACAATCAGCCCCTGACATATATTAAAATTATTCTAACTGCAATTAGATGATGTTGACAAGGCTTTTGCATGAATTGACAAACTGAGTTGACACTGAATACAACATTAGGTCTAGTAAAGGTAAGATATTGTAGAAAACCCACTAAACTTCTGAACAAATGTGTCTCTTGGTCAGAAAGAAATGGAACTTCTCATTTCAAAAGCTTAAGTCCAACTTGATAGGTGTAACATTCACATGACAATCTTCCATTCCTGACTTGTGAATAAGATCAGTGGCATACTTTGCCTGATTAAGAAAAATATCTCCATTAGGAAGATATTGTATTTCCAAACCTAGAAAATAATAAAGCTTTCCTAGATATGTCATATCAAATTATTTTTATAAGGGACTTTTAACACCATTAATAGCCTTTATAGAAGACCCTGTAATAATAATATCATCTACATAAACTAGAAGATAAACTTGAGACTGAGTAGTAGTAGCTACAAACAAACTTGGATTAACAGTATATTAGTGAAAGCCAAGACTAGGTAAGGAGTTAGTAAATCTCTCATTCCAGGCTCTTAGAGCCAGTTTGATACCATATAGGGATTTATGTAACTTGCAAAAATAATGAGGATGATATGGATCCTTAAACCCTCCAGGCTATGCCATATACACTTCCTATTTCAACAAACCATATAAAAAGGCATTTTTAACATCCATTTGGTGTAATTGCCTTGCAAAATGAGCAGCAACAGCTAAAATAAGCCTCACTGTAGTGTGTCTTACAACAGGAGAGAATGTTTCCTCATAGTCAATCCCATGTTCTTGAGAAAACCTCTAACTACAAGTTTGGCCTTATGTCTGACTATTGATCCTTCAACATGACTTTTAATCTTAAAGATCCATTTATAACTGACTATATTCTTATCAGCTGGTAATGGAACTAAAGACCATGTATACTAAGAATTCAAAGCATCAATTTATGATTGCATTATTGCCTTCCAATGTGCCTGCTTTAATGCATCTTTATAAGAATAAGGTTTTTTATCCTCATTTATACTGGATTATGACTTATGTATAGAAACAAAGGCCTTTTTCTTTGTTATTCCTCTCTTAGACCTAGTAAGCATAGGATGCAAGTTTAGGTATTAACCCAAAAATTGGAGAAAGAATAGTAGCTTAGGAAGAAATAGGATCTGGATTAACCAGATTAGTTTCTACTGCTGGTAAGGGTTTGATTTTAGATGATTGAGTAATAAGAGACAAAGGTTCAACAGAAGTAGCTATAGGATTAACTATTGTTGGTAAGGGTTCAATTTCAGATGATTGAGGAATAAGAGATAAAGGTTCAGCATAAGTAACTATAGAATCAACTGTTGTTAGGGGTCCCAGGTCACGTTATGGAGAAATAGGAAATAAAGGTTCAGGTGAAAGAACTATAGGTTCTAGACTAGGTATAGTGCAAAGTCATGGTATCAATACCAGTGTTAGCAGAATGAAAATAAATGTCCAAAGAAGTAGGAGAAGTAGTCACAGTATTAGATGGTATATCAACTGCAGTAGGAGAAGAAGAATAATTAGGAAAAATAGTCATGGTATTAGAAGGTGAAGACATATTGGTAGTATGCTGAGGGAAAGTTTGAATGATTTGAGAAGAAATAAAGGGATTAGAATTCATAGAAGGTACAGGTAAAGGTAGAGAGTCAGTAGATAAGCTATCAACATCAAAAGGATAATAATCCTCATTATAAATAACATGTCTATAAAGAATCAGTTTCTTAGAAGACAGGCTATAGTTAATGAATCATTTGTATCCTATTGCAAAGCCAATAAACACACTTTTGTGTTTTGGCTTGTAACTTGTTAGAGTTGTATGATGTTAGCAATGGATAAGAAGCACAACCAAAATACTTTAACAAAATTGAGATCAAGACATTTATAAAATAACTTCTCAAAAGGAAACTCCATACCTAGTACTTTAGTAGGCATTCTGTTTATCAAGTATGTATTATAAACAAATGAATGATACCAGAACTCAGTAGGAAGTGAAGCTTGCTGAAGCAAGGTAAGAGTAGTTTCTTTTATATGTTTGTGTTTCCTTTTAGAAACTCCATTTTGTTATGGAGTGTATGGATAGGAACATTGATGCAATATGCCTTTCTCATTGAAAAAACTTTTAAATACAACATTCATGTATTCACCTCCAACATCTGATCTAAGAATTTTAATAGAAGAATTGAATTGATTAAGGACATAAACATAAAAATGCTTGAACTTTTGAAACACTTCTGATTTATTCTTAAGAGGGAACATCCATTTAAACCTAGTACAATCATCAATGAAAAGTACATAGTACGTATAACCCTCTAAAGATGCTTGAGGTGCTAGTCCCCATGCATCATAATGAATCAAAGTAAAAGGATTGCCTGGTTGAGAGATAGACATAAGAAATGGAAACTTTGTAAGTTTTCCTGCTAAATAAGCTTCACAAATAACAATTCTAACTACAATACCTTTATGAACTTCTATATTAGATTTTTTTTAAGATAACAGTCACTACAACATTTGAAGCATGCCCCAACATCTTGTGCCACAACAAGTGTTGAGTGTGCTATCCAAGAAAAGCTATAAGACTTTATGCTGATTTATTTGCAGAAATAGCATAACTAATAACTATAGAATTACGACTTATTGAAGTAGATTAATCAAGTTGAGAAGTAATAGGATATAACCCAGCTTCACTTAGACCTTTGTATAATATTCTTCCTAGCACTTTGTCCTGTGTAATACACTCAAACTCATCAAGAATAACTCTAACATTATTCTCCTTGCACAAGTGATAGACAAACAGTAAATTAGCAACAAGCTTAGAAATCAATAAAATATTTCACAATGCCAAGGTTCCCAAGGTAGATTTGCCAACATGAGAAATATCTAAATGCCTCCCATTACCTATTGTTACTGTGTCAAAAGCAGGGAAAGCTATGACATTAGTAAGTAGTTAGGCTTCATATATCATATGACAATTGGCTCAAGAATCTGCAATCCAAACTGGAATTGAAGAACCCTGAGGAGACTTGGATGATGATCTAGTCAGAAAATCATTAGCATAGCTGTTGTAATTCAAGGGTGAAAGAATGGCAAGTTTAGATGTGTAAGTAGTCATCAAATCAGAAGGCACTGGGACATGATGAGTCTGAATTGTACTACCATTAGCAACATTAAAATATGTTGCAATAGAATTTGGAGCTTGAGTAACTGTGCTGCTAGCATTAGAAACAGTAAAATTGTTGGACTAATTATTATAGTTGGACCTTCTTTGATCAGGAAAGCCAATAAGATGAAAACACCTGCCAGCTGTATGGTTTTTCCTCCCACGGTATTGACATTCCACATAACTAAAATTACTAGCTGCAAAATTTGGAAAAGAAGAGAGCCTGATACAGTTTCTTGCTATGTGACCAGACTATTGACACAATTGACATATTGTAGTGTTACTAGAAACACCTCTTCCGCATACAACAAAGTTTCCTCTACCTCCAAATCTTCCTCCACTACCTTTTCCATTATCATAATAACTAGTAATTTGTGTTCCATCATAGAATTGACTCATAAGCTAATTCACAGATTGGTTTGGATACAAGTCATCATCATTGTAAGATGATTGTCTAATCTTAGAAATAGCATCATTGTAATTTGAAGTATGAGTATTTGACTTCTGAGTCACAGAAGTCTTTGCCATCATAGCAGTAAGATTAGTTACAAGAATTGAGTGATCTTGTTCTAAGTCATACTCAGTAGATTTTAATAAGTTCTTAAGGTTAGTCATTGAACAACTAGCCTGTGTCCTAATAATAGTCATAATTATTATGTATTCAGAAGGTAATCCTTCTAAAACAGTAACTATCACATCATCATCATCAAGATATACTCCAACAATAGCTAAAGCATCTAAAGTATTCTTAATTTTTTCAAGATAAACCTCTATAGAGTTAGTTCCTTTCTTAATTCTGTGTAAACTAGCTTTCAGCTATAATACATTCTATTTGTTTGCATCATCAAACTTAGATCTCATATTACTCCACATCTCAGCAGCACACGAAGTTCCAACAACACAAGACATAACCCTATTACTAAAAGCCTGCCCAATCATATTAATAGTGTTCTGATCATCAGCTTTCCATTTGAGAAAAGCATGTGAAATGACCTTAGATTCATCTTCTGTTGTGAGAAACAGACCAGGACATGTAATTGTACCATCCACATAGCCATACAAACACAAACCTCTAAAAAAGGACTCCATTCTAAATAACCAGGTAGCATAATTCATGTCATCTAAAATAATATTTGAAAGAAAAACTGGAGTATTCATGGTAGAAGCAAGAACACTACTGCTATTAGCATTTGAATTAGTTACCATTTCTTGAGCTTTTTCAAAAGAATTGAGTAGATCTACTAATTATGAACATATCTGAATTCTGAGAACACTTCCATGAAGAAACATAAAGAATAGATTAACAATTGTGATTACTACTTGATTATTATGATCTAACACTTCAAATACTAACTTTAATTATTCTTAATAGAAACAAGACTTTTGAATCAAACAACAACAATTTGAAAACAAACAACTACTTCTACATATCATTTACTGCTTATGATTAAGAGAATACTTAACTCACAACTTTGCTGAGCTTATTTCCTTGAATGGATCATGAATTCTTCAGTCAATGATAAGAAAATTGAAAGATCGACTCTGATACCATGATAAACATGTGATCTTAGCTTGATCATGGAGAAGAAGAGAAGAATTAAGTATAGAAGCTTCAAGAAGAAGCAAGGAAACAAACCAAAAAAGAGAGAAATAGTGAGAGAGTGTATGTTATGTTATTCTTGTGAATTGTGTAATTACAGTGTACAATTTCTCCTATTTATGCTACATACACACTCTATTCTTCCTCACTCATTTACAACATGTAATCTAACCAACTTAAGCTAATCATACATACTCAAAACTAACTAACTATATGCTAACAACTTGACTTGACTTAAACTTGAATTGTTGCTACTGAGCTTGAGCTGCTGCTGGCTTCACACACTCTAACCATGTGTAGTAAAATATCAACACTACAATTTAAGCCACATAAATATTAATAGGAGTGAACCATATATATATATATAATGTACAAATGTGATTATTATTTTCTTAAACTTATTTTTAATTTAGTATATAAACTTTTAATTTTTAATAAAATTGATATATGATTGAAATTTCAATTTTTTTTAAAGCAGTTGACATAACAATACTTTTTATTTTCTTTAAAAAATTTTAAGTTGACATAAATTAAAAGATTAATATCGATTAAAAATTTTCTTAATTAAATTTTTTTTAAAAGCATTAAAAATAAAAAAATTGTTACGGTAAATCCGGTCATTGAAAAAATTTGAAATTATGGTTATGTAAATTTTGTCAAAAATTTATATACTAAATTTTTAAAATCAAAAGTTCATAATAAATATGTAATTCTATTATAATTTGTGATTTTTTAATTAATATTTCCTTTTTAATATGTTAAAGTACCATTTATTTATTATATTACTGTTTTATTTTTCAAAAAACATATATATAAATTATAATAAAAATATAAATGGTAAAGTGATAACATTTGATGCTAACTCAAATGATAAGAGCATTATTCATTGTGTGAAATTTGACATATATAACACGTATTAAAAGAAGATTATGCTTATTGTATGCTCGCATCCCATTGAGTCCAATGGTAAAGCGATAACATGGAGTTGAGGTCTACCAAAAAAAATAATAATTTATCTGTTTCAAAATAATTATCTTTTTAAAAATTTTATTTTATTTCAAAAGATTTGTCGTTTTATATTTTCAATGAGATATTTATTATATATTTTTTAATTTATTTTCATATTATTATTTTTAAAATTAAATATTAATTATTATCAATTTTTTATATTTATATAAAAAATAATATTTTAATTTTTTTATTTAAAATTAAAATAATTTTTTAATTTCTGTATATTATCAAAAAAAAGATAATTATTGTAAAATCTTATATGGCCATTCTCCAGTCCCCTGTCCTGTCCTTTTATTTTATTTTTGACTTTTATAATTCGACTAATACTATTAATTATTATTCTGGACGAGTAGCTACCACGTTGTCTTGATTTATCGTCGAGAATCTCCGCTATAGTTTTCTCAAAACAAATTATCGCTCTCTCTTTTTCAAAAGTTTTTCAAAGTATTCAATTTCTCACCTATAAAAAATTTCAATTTCTAAGGAAATATTGTCGGTATTTCTTAAGTTGACATGACGTGACATAATTCCTAACTTACTCGTGGGGTCTTACAAATAAAGATTGATTTTTTTTTTAAAAGAATATTATTTATGAGTTTTATAATGTGTGTTGAAGGTGCTGTTTTATGTTTAAAAAAAACTTTTAAAATTTATTATTTAATTTTTGATTGAGGCTTAATCTAATGATGTGTAGAGCTATCGACAATAAATCAAGAGTTCAATTCCGTTCTCGGCTCTCTCTTCTCTTTCTCTCAAACAGTGCCTTTTCTTAGGGTTTTATTAGTGGAAATCATCGGAGGCCGGCCATGGCTATTGGAGTAGAATTTTTGGTATATGTGGATTGATCACACTGCTAGATAAATATTACTTTAATTGAGTTAGAGCAGTCTGCATAGAATAAATAACGGTCAGGGGTGGCCGGACGTGGTGTCTGGCGATAACCCTCTGATACTCAAGTAAAAAATAAGATTTAGTGAGAAAACTCTCGATAATGAAACTTAGTTTAGAGTTTAAGTTGTCTGTAAGCATTAACTTGTTTGAATTGTTGAGAGTTGTATTTATAGGGTGAAAATCCTATTGAATGGGACACATGTCAGCTCCCGGTACATTACAGTATACCTTTCCATGGAGCTTGTGACACCTATCTCCTGTGGACCCGAACCACCGAAAGCCGAATGAGACAAATCCTGTTGAGTGCCTGGGGTTCAGGTAGGACCAGGGTGTCCTAGGGTTTGGCCAGATTCTAAGTAGATGGTTGGGGCCGAACTAGGCCAATGTTGAGTGGTATCAAATTTCCCATTGGAGCGTTAGCACTCGAAGGTTTCGAAGCTCAAAGAGTGCTTAGTTAGGATACCTCAGGTTCGGAGATAGGGGCCTTCGATTGGATTGACGAGATGTTTTCCTGTCCTATCTATGACCTTCCATCGGCCTCGGATGGGACCGTTACACTTACCCATGTAACGACGCCATTATTGCAGCCTTCCCCTGTTCGCCACGTGGAGAGGCACCTCTAACAGTAATGATGGGTATTAAAGGGCTATGATGAGCATTTAAATCTGTCCTTCCCTCTGCTTGCCACCTGTCAGCCATTTTCGTAGGCTCTTAAATGCATCAGTTGCCTATAAAAACCCACTTCCTGCGAATTTTTCCACACTTTCTACTCTCTGATTTCTTGCTATTTCTCTGTCCTTCTTCTTGCTCGCTTTCTTACTCTTCTCTTCCTTTTTCCCACTAATCTTCCATGGCACCTCCTCAAAAACAATCCAAGAAGCACTGACTGAAGATTGAAAAGCCTCAAAAGCAAAGCAAGGCTCAGGACACTAAGTCCTACATAAACAGCACTGCCAAGCCTCATATGAAAGACATCACCCCCATGCTTTTCAAATTTGGCATCTTCCAGGAGAATGTTGATGCCATGTTTAGTTGTGTTCATGTGAAGCTCCCTCGCTTGAATGCCAGAATATTCTCCACTACCACCGCTATTGAACTGCCCAAGGGAGATCGTGAGTATGTCTGGTATTACGATCATTTGATCAGGGGTCTGCTACTTCCTCCTTCACCATCTTCTATCGATGTTTCGAGTACTTCAAGGTCAACCCAATGATGCTGACTCTAAACTCCATTGAAGACCTCCACTGTTTTGAAGTGGTGTGTTTGTCTTGGGGATCAATCATCCAAGCCCCAAAAAATTTCAAGCCTTCTTCAATTTGGTTGCCTCCAGTGAGCCCTACATTCGGTGCTTCCAGAAGAAGCCGCTGCAGACTCTATTTGGGGCGAAGGAGAACAAAGTAGATGACTGGAAGAATAAGTTCTTCTCGGTCCGGGTGTTGAAGCCGATTAGAAAAGGCCAGGTGGGCTTTGGGTTCACCGGCGAGTATAGAGGCTTGCCAATGGTGGAGAAGCTTGATAAAAATATGACCCTCGCAGATGCCCAGGGCATCCGGGCCCTCGCCAGCTGTGGTCGATTATTCGACTGAAGTCTGATCATGAGCTCATCCTATCTCCGGGAGGTGGATGGGTGTCACTCACTGCCTTGTAACATACGACGTGTCTCTCGTAAGTATCTTCTTCACTTCATACCCCTTTACTTCATATTTTTTATTACAATATTTGTGTAACTAACTTGACTGTGTACTTGCAGAGCCTTTGACAGATCAAAAGGTAAGGGTTGTGCTGAAAGAGGTGGTACAAGCAATGGTGGATGCCTTCCCAGAGGTATCCAGTCAGCCTCTTCTCCATGCTGACAATAAGGCATTTCTCCCCATCCAGTGCTTCAAGACCGGGCACCTAAGGCAGCTAACCCTTGAAGAAAATAAAGTAGCCATGGCCTCCAACAACCTGAATGTAGAGGTGAAGAGATATAGATACCTGAAGAACTTCAGGGTTGTACAGGAGTATTTGGATTCGTCTTCTGAGTGTGACTGATAACTAGTAAATTATACATTATTTTCTCTCATGTTCTTGATGATTTTACTTGTTAAATTGAATTTAATGTGTTTGTTCAAGTATTTTCAGCCATTTCTAAGTAATTAATGTGAATTCCAGAGCATGGAGGAACTATTTCAAG
>CAOJBK011867483.1:0-17125 GCA_948294925.1 Codiaeum variegatum
TTTTTTTTTATTTATTAAGATTTAATTTCCCCCTAAGTCACCCTTTTTAGGTTTTCAACTTAGCAAGCTTCCTTGATTGTTGCCTAGACCACCTTTTCAATTTTTAGTCTAGCAGGTTGTACCATAATTTTTGCCTAAGCTGCCCATTTGGGTTTTCATTTTAGCAGGTTTCATTCTTTTTTTTGATTTGTATTTGTTCATTTTAACTCTTGCATGTAATGTTAAAGAGCCCAAATGTGAATGAGAATGAAACATTGATTCTATTGAATGATTTGGACCGTATCCGATGAGGGTTGCCTATATATCTCCTTACAAAAGTTAATTAGAAAAATTGAGGTACATTATAATTTTAAAGAATCAAGTCCACGTAGTTATTATTTGGTATTGATGCCTGAATGCATGCTCGAACAATAATAACATTATATGTAGTACTTCTTGAGTTGATCGAGGTTGGTCCATTGCCGTTGACGTCCATTAGGATGATGCCTCCGCTTGTCATGATCTTTTTGATGATGCAAGGGCCACTCCAAGGTGGTCTGAATTTCCCTCAAGGGTCTTGTACAATCTATCTGAACTCTTTGGGAACTAGGTCACCCTCCTGAAGATTGTGACTTTGAACCCGTTTGTTAAAATGCTTTGTTAGTCTAATTTGGTAGTTTTGTGTATGGTGGAGCACTTCCATCCTCTCCTTAATTGATTGAATTATTGCTAATCTAGTTTAGAGACCTGAGCTTCTTAGAGAAATCTAGTTGTTTATGTTTCTAATTCTATGGGGAAGAGTGCTTCCATTCCATAAACAAGTGAGTACGGTGTAACTTTGGTAGCTCATTTGTAAGTGGTTATGTACCTAAGGAGGGCACTTGGCAGATGTAAGTGCCAACCTCTGTGGTTGCTAATCATCTTCTAAAACATGTTTTTAGTACTTTTGGCTTCAACTGTGCCATTGGTTTGAGGTCTGTATGGAGAAGACCCGTGATGCTCAATCTTTTCTTTCTTCAGAAGAGTGGCTACCTCTTTCTGGAAGTGGGAGCCATTTTTAGAAATAATTTCATGTAGGACACCATACCTTTGCGATGATATTGGTTTTGATGAACTAGGCCACCTTCTTTGAATCCAGTACTTGGTAAGTGTAGCTTCGACCCACTTGGTAAAGTAGTTTATGGCAACTAGAATGTATTCGTGGCCAGCAGATGACTTGGGTGAGATTTTCCCAATGAAATATATTACTCAAACAACAAAGGGCTATGGTGTGGATATTGGATTTAGAGATGAGGAAGGAAGCTTCTAGAACTTTGCATACTCTTAACACTTTGGGCACTTTCGAGCATATTGTGAACAATCTTTGTTCATGGTGAGCCAGTAGTAACCTTGGTTCATGGTTTTTCTGGACAAGGGCTGATTATTCATATGTGTGCTGTCTATTCCATTATAGATTTCTTCCATAATATGGTTGGTCTCTTTATTTGAGACACATCTAAGATGAATTCCATTCATTTTTTTCTTGTAAAGAATGTTTCCTCTAGGGTTATATCCATTGGTAAGTTGTCTAAGGGTTGTCCTTTTTGTTTTGGAGGCACCTTCAAGATATTTGCCTTTGGTAAGATAGATGTAGATGTCCCACTACCATGGTTTCTCTTCAACTTGAATGTTCATGTAGTGAGTTTGAAAGCTCGATTGGCATTTGATGCTTATTGAGATAGAATGGATAATAAACCCATCACTTATCTCTATCATTGATGCTAGGGTGGCTAGTGCATTGGAGAATCTGTTCTAAGTCCTTAGAAGGTAGTTGAATGATAACGGGTTGAATTTATTGGCCAACTCTTTGAGGAACTTATGATAAGGAACCAATCGCTCCTCTTTGATTTTCCACCTTCTCAAGGCTTGTGAGACGATTAGGTAGGAGTCATCATAGACTTCTAAGTTCTTGATGCCTATCTGAAGAGATGCTTCTAGTCCAGATATGCACACTTCATATTCATCTATGTTGTTATTCACCTCAAAATCCAATTTGATTGCTCGAGTCAATCGTTCACCGGTAGGCATAAAGAACACTAATCTGGCACCATGGCCTTTGTTGTTTGCAGCTCCATCAAAGTGCGATTGCTATATGTTAGTTTCTAAGAATAGTATGTCCTTGTTAGGAAATTTAAGTTCTTCACAATGACCACCTGTTGGGGTAGCAGCCAGTTGGTCAGCAATGACACTGCCTTTGATGGACTTCCTCTGAATGTACTTGAGGTTGTAAGCTGTGAGGACTGCCATCCATCTAGCCATCTTTCTATCCAAGACATGCTTTTCAATAAGGCACTTAAGGGGACTTTGATCAGTGAGGACATGTGTGATGTATGCCCCTAGATAATCTCTCAGTTTGTGGCAAACCCATACCAGAGCTAGGCAGAGCTTCTTGATGTACTTGTACTTGAGTTTGTGTGTCAACATTCTTTTACTCAAGTAATAGATGTTATTCTCTTTGTGTGAGTTTAGAGCTTTCTGAGCCAGCATTGCTTCTATGGCTTCTTCAGTGATAGTTAAATAGAGCAGTAAAGGTTGACCAGGCCTAGGAGGTTATAGGATTGGTGGACTTAGAAGATACTTCTTGATCTATTCAATGACCTTCTAACATTCCTCAGTCCATTGCTTGGAGGAATTCTTTTTCAACAAGTCGAATATCAGGCCACATGTGTCGGCTAATTGGTGAATGAACCAACTGATGTCTTGAAGGTGGACGAGGAAACCACTTATCTCCTTTCTAGTTTTAAGAGGTGGCATGTCAAGGATGGCTTTAGAATTTACTAGATCCACTCCTATGCCTTTCTTGCTGACCATGTATCCAAGGAACACTCTAGACGAGGCTCCAAATATGAACTTATTAGGATTTAACTTGAGTTTGTACTGTCAAAGTCTAAGGAAGAACTTCTCCAGTGCTTGTAGATGCACTTCAGGGGTTGCACCTTTAACGAGCATGTCATCGACGTACACCTCCATTTCTTTATGCATTATGTCATGGAAGATGGTAGTATCCATTCTTTGATAAGTGGCTCTAGCATTCTTTAACTTGAATGGCATTACTCTATAGTAGTAAGTACCCTATTCTATGATAAAAGCTATTTTCTCTATGTTTGAAGGATGGACTAGGATTTAATTGTACCCCACAACCAGATCAGTTAAGAAAATCATCTATGAACTGGATAATTCATCGACTAAGAGGTTTATGTAAGGTAGTGGAAAATCACCCTTAGGGCATGCCTTATTCAAGTATCAATAATCCACAAATGTTCTGACTTTTTTGCCTTCTTCACTACTGGGATGATGTTTGCCAACCAAGATGTATATTTAATAGGCTCAATGGATTTTTGAGCAAGCTATTTAGCTACTTCTTCTTTGATAAGTATAGACTAGGCAGACTTCATGCATATGAGCTTATGTTTGATAGGCTTGCAGTCTGGATAGATTGGAGTCATGTGGATGGAAATGCTTAGATCTAGTCAGGTCATGTCACTGGGCTACTAGGAGAAGTAGTCTTCAAATCTCTTGACAATGGACTTGGTGTCCTATTTGTTCGAGCATGCAGATGCAATGTATGTATTTTTAGGCATGTCATGAGTGCTAGTGTTTATAGGCTCTTTAACTGCATCTTTTATTTCATTTATTATATTATCATTTTCCATTTTTTTGAGGTCAGATTCATCAATTGGAATAACAAAAGAAAACACGAAAACAGGCTCTTAACAAGAAAACTTGGATTTCTCATTAATTGAAACTAGAGAAAGGTCCATGGTTACATCATATTCATAGTTAAATCTTAGTGGACCAGTTACATTAGGTTCAGATTCAGACTTAGAACTAATAGTTGACTCAGACTCAGATTCAGTTTTTGGTTCAATCTCAATTTCAAATTTAGCTGCTCCAAACGGACTTTCATCAAAACACCAATTCTTCAGTTACTCCTTAGCTGGCTTGATCATAATGGAGATGTCATATTTCTCCTCATTGTCTATGAGAACAACTATATCACCAATTAGGCTTACTTCCATGTTCTCTTTGTAATCACTTTCCAAATAGTAAATAGGCTGGTGATCCTTAGTAGTTAGCTTCACATCGGAGAACAACTCAAATTGAAGAATTTTAATATTAGTGACTGGGCAAACCTATGCTTTCGGGAAAGAGAAGTAAGGAAAATTCTCTCCCTCCTTCACAAAGTAGCCATTTAGGGTTCTGAAATAAGGCTTAAAGACAATGTCAACTTCGCTCCCTTATTTGAAAATTGTAGGGTTCTTTTTGGATTTAGCTTTCTCTTCCTTAATCTCTTCATCTATTGGGTTGTATTCCAAGCCAAAAGGAGGAGTAGAGAACTTGAAATAATTAAATGTCTCAACTCCTTATTGATTTTTACCAAGGCCTAAGCTAAGAAAGAAAGACATTTGCTTCATGATATTACCCAACATTGGGTTGCAGTAAGGATTGAAATCCAAGGCAATAGGCCCTTTCAGATCTTCATTGGTATAAATGAATTGAAAAAATGAGAAGCCAGATAAAGGATATGCCAATAACTCAGACTGAATTTCTAGGATGGGCACATTTTCTGGGACATCAAATTTGCCAGACAAATCAGCTTTAATTGTAACCATGCCACCTTTTAAAGGAAACATCACCCTCTGGTGCAGAGTAGATGGCATAGCTTTGGCCTGATGAATCTAAGGCCTACTCAAGAGTAGATTGAAATAGGATGGCACATTAATAACTTGGAATGGGACTTTAAAAGTAGTTAGGCCAATGGTGATGGTCAGTGTAGCCAACCCAAGTACCTCTCTTTTAGATTTATCATATGCCCTCATAATTTGATTAGAGGGGGTGAAATTAGCAGCAACCAACCCTAAGAAACTTGCAACCTTCAAAAGGAAAACATTCAATACAAACCCATTATCAATCAAGGTCATTAGGATAGTGTTCTCCCTTGTGATGATGGTTATATATATTGCATCATTGTGGGGATCCCCAGGCGGGATCTCATTATCAGAAAAGGAAATGGAAGTTCCTCTAGTGGAACTAGTGATTGATGCAACCAAAGTCTCTAGGGAGATGTCTGAGTTTGATTCAACGCCTTATAGAGAGCTTGGCGATGAGGGTAGGAGGTCATGAGCAAACTTCAAATTGGAATGTTAGCTTATGTCTTCTTAAGTTGTTTCAATATAGGATCCTAATCATGTTCATGAGTCCCTTTATTTTGTGTTACCAGTTGGCTTGAAGAGGAGGCAACAACATGAGCTTGAGTGATGCAACCACTTCTGGTGATAACATCTATTTCTTGACCTAGATTTCTCAGATCTATGATAACACAGTAAAAGTCATGATCAATTGACCACTTTAATGAAGTTTGGTCAATCATTGGTGAATAAATTGGAGAGAGTGACCTTTTTAAGGAAGATTCGTCATCTCCAGTGTAATGATAAGTGCTTAGTGGTATAACATCAATGATAAGATCTGTGAATCACCCTCCTCGAATTCATTTAGTATTGCATTGACAGTAAGTTTAGGGAGGGGATTTGTGCCAATATTAACTTCAGGTAGCACAATCTTCTTCTCATCGATGAGATCTTGGATTTTATGGCAAAGGGCCTTACATGCGTTAGTTTTATGCCCGGGTCCCTGATGATAATCACAAATCTCATTCATGTTTAAGTTTTTTGGTAATGGATTAGGAATTGGCTTAGGCTTCAATGGTTTGAAAACATTCTTTTCCATGTACATGGGACCTAGGGTTAACTCTAATCATTACATGATGGCTTAGTGGTTTAGTGGGTCCCCATCAGCTAGAGGTCTCGACACAGCTAACCACAAGAACCAAAGAGGCTCGAGTGGGTCAAACGGCTATATGTACCTCATTATTACAACTGAAAGGATCAGCTTAGACACTCTAGAGTTGAATGATTTCTTTATCGATGAAGCAGTCTAGAGGAAGGAAGCTCACTCGATGCTACTCTCTATCCGGGTTTTCCTAATATATAGGTTCATAAGAAGTGATGCATGGAATTTTGCTCTTGTATGATTTTGAGCCAAAATTTTGTTATTTAAAAGATAACACTCTTAATTTTTGGTCAATTTATCAAATGTTCCCAGTGGACTCGCCAGCTATGAGGCCCCGCCCAAATGGCCTGCGGGATTTTCCTTGAAGAGTGGGCCTGTGGACCACTGTTAAGGCCTGGAGGAAACTTTTAAGATTGTTCTTTCAAGGTGTCATAGATTGTGGATCAGGTTACCACATTTGTGCCCCCGCACATGTCCGTTGGAGTGCACATTGTGTGTGAAGTGTTAGAGTCGACACTTAACCTTTTAGAAAAATCTATTTCATTCTAAGGTGATTAAGAAACCTTTTTGATTTAACTCTATTTTAGAAAAATTCAGTTTCTACCCAATTGGAAAATCTCTTCTTTTTTTGGAACCAAAGGGTTTTTTTTGGAACCAAAGGGGGTTTGTGATCTAAAAAACATTTTAATAAAAACAAATTTGTACCATTTTAATTAAAATATGATTTTGGCCTGAGAAATAATACAAGTTCAGTTAAAATAATGATTTTCATGTATGTATGGACATTTATATCCAATGAATGCTTAAGCATGCCAGATTATGTAAATGACATCCATAACGCGATATATACAAGTGATTTTACCAGGGGTCCTTCCTCTAGCTCACTTCAGGTTCTAGGGAAGACACAACACCCCAAAGAAAGCAGTAAAAATTAATACAATGAAAAATTGATAAACAGGGGATCTCCCCTCCAGTCTTATGATTTGGGAGGAGCACACATTCCCAAAAACTATATATCAACAGAATATGAAAAACACAAACAACCATAAAATAACAAACTTTGCAATAATGAATAATAAAATAAATGCAATTAAAATAAATAATTACATAGATAATATGAACAAATAAGAAAAATGAAGATAAAAACAATGAAAAATAAAAGAAAATGATTTTGGAGTTGAAGTCGTGAAAGGTTTGCCGGCGTATTCCTTTGAATGGGAATCAAATCCCACGCCATTCTCCCTTCTCACGAAGGGTAGGGGTTGTTCTAGTAACAAGAGGGGTGGTTGTTGGTTCAATTGATAATTGATTTTAAATTGACAAAAACAATTATCCCAATAGGCTATTAACCAATTTTGAAGTTGATTAATGTAAAATTGCATTTTGATTGTGTGTTTCACCTAAATAGATTTTAGGGCTTGTTTGTTTTAATTATGAAAAGATATTCATAAAATAGCAATTGTTTTGAAAATATGGCTTAGGTATGAATTAAGGGGCTGAAAACAATATTTGATTGAAGATAAAAGCAATACTATACCATATTTACCTTTTTACGTCATTTGGGAACTAGAGGTTCTGACGGTTTGATGAAGCTAGAGCGGGTCTCCGTTATGTTTGGAGAGTGTGGATTAATTATCTAGAATGACTAGAAATGGAATATATTGGATTCTAATCGAATGGGTTGATTGCCTATATTGTCCGTAACTAGATTGTCTGAAGTGTCTGTCATTTAAGAATTGCATTTTGGAGGATCGAATTGATGTAAAATTGTGTAATCTGATGTCTGGTGAGTGTTTGATAGAGTATTTTGTAATATGGAGAAATTGGTAAGAAGGTCTGAACCCAAATCTATTATGGAGGGTTGAATTTATATGGAATCGTGTCTAAAAACCCTAAAATGAAAGGCACATGCGTCACATGCTCCATGCATGTGCATAGGCCTTCACGCATGCATTGAGGCCTTCATGTATGTGTGAAGTCATTTGTGCATGCCTCTTATTGTTCCACGCATGCGTTTGTCATTTTGGGCATGGATTTATCCTTGGTCTGGTTTCCTGGGTCTTGCCCGATTCAATTCAAATTAATTTTTTGGGCTTTCTGGGCTCGCTTGAAGTTCGATTTGAGCCCGGTCAGATTCATTGGGCTCATATTGATGGGCGGGATGAAATGGTGCCAAAATGAGGGTTTACAAACCTAAATAATAAAATTTATAGTTTGGAATGAAAAAAGATAGACAATGGATTGTTAGTTTCTCTAGACATGTTTATAACATTGCATATTCATATTCATTGCTTGCTTCCTTTAATTTAATTGTTTATTTTCCTTTTCAATTTCAAATCAAAATCTTTTTTTACTTTTTACTTGAACTTAAAGAAACAAATTGATTAAGCTTAGCACGATAAGTTATTCCTCGGGGATATGACCTTGGATTCTCATCCTATATTACAATAGCCCGTATACTTATGGTCGCTATTTTGTAGTAGATTTTGAGGCGAACAAGTATTTGGCGCCGTTGCCGGGGAACTTGATAAAATATTTTGCTAGGCATTATTGCTTTGTTTCTTTCTTTAGTTTTTAGTTTACTATTTTTATTTTATTTTATTTTTCGTATTTTATGAATGGAAGGAGATCTCTTGAAGGGGATATTCTTTCTTTTGTTGATAATGTGCACAAGATTGGAGCTGAGAATCGAGGACAATACGACATGGAGGATCCACTCAAAATTCAAGATCCACCTTCTGATAACAAAGAGATTGAGATAGTTGATCCAAAAACCTAAAAGATAGAAATATGATTGATCCACCTAGAATCATGGATGATGAGAGGATATTGATGAAAGAGTTTGCTAAGCCAGTTATCGGTACGACTACTTCTTGCATTTGTTTGGGCATGACATCCCGAAACTATGAGCTGAAATCTATTCACTATAATATGTTGCCTTCATTTCATGGGATGGAAAATGAGGATCCTTTGAACTTTATAAGAGGTTTCTACTCAATTATTCAGACCATTCCTCTTCAAGGTCTAACAGAGGATCAATTACGGATGAGGTGTTTTCCTTATACCTTGAAAGATGATGCTAAGACTTGGTTGATGACTTTTCCTCCTAATTCTTTAAATACATGGGAAGAGATATACATTAAATTTATGCAAAAATTTTATTGCCATCAAAAGACACCTGACTTTAGTATAAAAATTACCACTTTTACTCAGCTAGAAGGAGAACTTTTTCATGAGGCATGAGAATGTTTTAAGATGTTACAAATTCAATGCCCACACCATCATTATCCATTGCAATTATTAAATAAGTTTTTCTATGATAGATTGACTTATCATAATCAAGGGATTGTTGTCAATGCATCCGGAGGTTCAATGAGTGAGATAACCCCTGATGAAGCTTTTAGATTGTTTGAAATGCTTGGAACTAATTCCCAGCAAAAGAGTGTGAAGGTTAGGCAAACTAGTGCATATGAAGTCTCACATGGCAAAGACTTAGTTAAATAAATTTTTGAATTGAATCGCCAATTTGAGTTTTAAAAGAAGTAAGGAATCACATCAATTCATGTTTCCAAGGTATGTGAGGTATGTGGTATCTTTCGACATGGTGCTAATGTTTGTCCTTCTAGTTTTGATCTTATTTCAGGTGAGCTAGAGGAAGCTCAAGTCTTAGATGGATTCCAACTAAGGGTTAAAAATAATACTTATTCCAATTCATATAAATCGGCTTGGAGAAATCATCCTAATTTTGGTTGGAGGACCAATAATCAACCACAACAATTTCAACAACAATATCAAGGTGAGTCTTTTAATTTTGGGCAAAGGTTGTCTACTTTAGAAACTAGTTTGAATGCCTTTATTCAAGCTAGTACTCAAGCTCAAGAAGCCACAAATAGAAGTTTGGATTCACTTGAGGCATCGATAATGAGAATTCAAACTCAAGTTAGCTAAGTGGCTAATCAAGTTGGTAAAGTAGCAACTCAACTACAAGTAAACCAAAGGGGTAGGTTACCTAGTTAACTTGAGCAAGCTAAAGCTATTTTTGCCATTCAAATGGATCATTATGAGAAGGAAGAGGTAATGGCTGAGGTTAAGGTTGTTAAGGTTAATCAAGTGGAAAAGTTAGTTGATAAAAAGGAGTGTATAGATTCAGAAATTCGGCCATCAAAGTATGCACCTCCTGTATGTCTAATGAAAAATTAGCTAGACACCTGGCTAGGTAAGATTCTTGATATTTTTTAAGTAATCACACATAAATATGCCTTTTGTTAGATCTTTGATGCAAATGCCTAAGTACGTGAAAGCATTGGAGGAGTAGCTTGAGAAGAAGAGAAGTTGGAGGAGGTGTCCATTGTGTAATTATCTAAAGAAAGCTCTTACAATATTACTAAGCTACCTTAAAAGCTTAAAGATCCAAGAAGTTTTACTTTTCCTTGTCTATTATGTAGTTTAAATATTGAGAAAGTATTAGTTAATTTAGGTGCAAGTGTTAGTGTAATGCCCCTAAAAGTTTTTAAGGACTTAGGTTTAGGAGAACCTAATCCAACACATCTCACAATTGAATTAGCTGAATAATCTATTATTTACCCTAAGGGGGTAGTTGAGGATGTGTTGGTTAAGGTTGGAAAATTTATTTTTCCTATAGATTTTGTGGTGATTGATATGGATGAAATTGTTAGAAACTTACTTATATTAGGTAGACCATTTTTAGAAATTGCTACAGTTATCATAGATGTCTATGAGGGAAAATTGACCTTAAGTGTGGGTAATGATCATATTATTTTGTAATTACCAAAGAATCATATAGACACTATTGCACATCAAGAATTTAAATTATATGAAATAATTGTTAACCCTACACTATTATATGATCAAATTGATATGGTTAATATTGTTTCTTTTGAGAGTTGTGTTATGTAGAAACTTATAGAGCCTAAACCTCAAGTTCAAGCTAAGATTTTACCTTCAAAAGAGGAGGAGAATGAATCGGCTAAAGAGTCAGTAAGAATACAAGATAAAGGCAAACCAAAAAAGAGGAAGAAAGGTAAGAAGAAAAAATTGAATGGAAAGGGTAATCTTGTATGTTTACCTAAGTTTGATGTTGAGTCTTGCTTGAAAAATTTGAAAGAATACTAGAATGGAAACTATGGAATGTCTTGTTTTAAATATAATAAATTTGGATTCCATGGTGAGAGGTTTAATGCCTCTGAGGTAGGTTGATCCTATCTTAACGTCTAACTAAGATGACATTAAAGAAGCATTGGATAGGAGGCAACCCATTGCTTTAAATTATTTGCTAGTTTGTTTTTATTTTTGATTTTGTGTTTTTAGTTCAATTGTCAAGAGATAATGCACGGGTATGGTTATGTTTGAGTTGTGATTTTTTAGGTATTTATGGTGTATAAGGTGCTAAAATAAGTCTATAAGAGTGTGGATTTTAGATGGAGAAAGATAACAAAGGCAAGTTTTCCTTTTTCCCTTTCTTTTGTTTTTCTTTTCAACACACTGGGGATAATATATGAGATAAGTATGGGGGAAAAAAGCTTATGCTTATTTTTATTTATTTCCTTGAATTGTTGATTAGTTTGAACTCAAGCAAAAACAAGTTTTGACATTGAATTGATGATTTGATAATCTTTATTGTGCTATGTTTTTTGTCAAAAATTTTCAAAATTTGGTTATTCTTATAGGTCACTGTTTCAAATTTCTTAGTTAATTGCTAAATTTTAGAATTTAAAAGTAAAGACTTTTATTGATATTATTGCATCATTAAAATATGAAATTCTTGTTAAATTTTTTAGCATATGGATTGGAATGTGCATGGTTAAAGTTTTGGCAAAATATCTTTAGTAATATTAGGATTTAATGATATGTTTTTGATACAATTTGCATTGATTGTGAACAAATTGAGAAAGTTGCACTAAAAAAAATAGAAATAAAAATAAACAAGGAGCTTTGAAAATAATTCCATATTCTGATAGTTCCTATTTTGTGCAAAGCGAAATAAATCTAAAGGAATCATCAATAATGCTAGTAGGCATCTGATGTAAGTGATAAGTTGAGTAACTGGGGGTCAGGACCATAAAGTGTTTACCTTCACGTCAAAAGGTTGATGAAGAAATTAGTTAAGCAAAAAAAAAAAAAGAAAAAGTTCATGTGCTTAAAGTTTAAATTTGCATAACATGTAAGTTGTTTTCAAAAAGATTGAGTTAATTCCTAAGCATGAAAATATTTATTTTCCTAATTCTAACTATTTTGCATAAAAAGAACTTTACTCATTCATTTAACTTGAAATTTGATGCTTGGTTAGCTATAATATCATTAAAATTTTTGAAATTTGATTCTAAGTTTAAAATTTGATTAATTGATTAAGTAAATTTTGACTTTGATTTATTTGAATAGTTGAATGAGAATTTGAAAATTTATTTTACACAGCTTGATTAAGAGAGTTAAGTTATCTAATCATTGTTATTGTTCTATTTTGCTTAAGGACAAGCAAAAGCTTAAGTGTGGGAGAGTTGTTTTGTGCATAATTTTATATATTTTCCCAATTATATGATTTTAATTTTATGCCAAAAAATTACATTTAATATGTTTGTTAAGTGGATTTTAGAGAAATTAAGGAAATTTATACGAAAATGAAGTTATTTGATCAAAAGATGGAGTTTCCCAGTGAAAAGATTTGAAAGGAGCATGATTTTAGAGTTTTTTTTGAAGATTTTTGGAGCATTTTAAGTGGCATGGGACGTGCGGATCCACCATGGGGCCGTTTGGTGACCCTGGACATTTTTGTGATGAATTCAGCCAAAAATCATGAGTTCTAAAGATTAGCACGGCCTAGCGCATGACGGTGCAGATTTTATAAGGGGCCGTGCGTAGCAGCGAAAATCTGACAGCTTTGATACTTTTTTTATATTTTGTGAATAACTTGAGCTACAGGTGTTTGAATGAAGTTCATAAGGCACCGTTGGAAAGCTAAGAGAAATATATACAACTTTCATGAATATTACAAAGTCCAATTCCAAGGTTTTCTAGTCCAAAATCATCTCTCAATCCAGAAGTTTTTACTAGTGCAAGTTTTATTACAAGTTTTTAATTTATATATTTCCTATTTCGATTAGAATTCTTTTTCAACTCAAAGTTGTATTGTAGCCCTCAAAGGATAAACTATATAAAGGGTTCCAAGATTTGAGAAAAGGATGAGGAGAGGCACCAAACTATTCTAAACGGGTTTGGAGAGAATTAGTTTAGGATTGCATGGGAGTTTGCTATCAATTCTTTGTTTTTCATTATTTTTCTTTAGTTTTACATCAATTTGGTTATTTTTAAAGATTGAAGTTGGATTTTTCCAAGGAGATTGAGTTTTTATACTTTTAATTGAGGTTTATTCTAAACTTAATTGCTTTAATTCTGGGTTTTATTTGTGTTAAGGGTATTAAGCATGATTTCTCTTAGAATTATTGTGATTTTGTTGTGTTCTAAATCAATCATGACCTAAATTCATCTTTTTCGAGAGATTGAAGCCTGAAATAGTTTTGATATGATTAATTACTGTGAGTTTTATTATTAGGTTTAACTTTTTCTTGATTAATTGATTTAATGATTATAAATTGATTGCTTGATCACCAATTAGTTTAATTAGCATTCGAATGATGGAGTGAGAGTGGGAGTCTAAACCTAGAACTATTTAATTAGGATTATATAACGAATTGGGTTCATAAGTTTTAGTCTTAAATCCTTTAATTGATGCATATTTTCTCTAGATTACATCTATGAATGCCTTAGCTAGACTAGGGTATTCTCTAGTTGAATGATTGTACTGAACTTTGGATTGTTAAACCTAAATAATAAAATTTATAGTTTGGAATCATAAAGGATAGACTATGGATTGTAATTTCTCTAGACATGTTCATAAAATTGCATATTCATATTCATTGCTTGCTTGCTTTAATTTTCTTGTTTATTTACCTTTTCAATTTCAAATCAAAATCTTCTTTTACTTTTTACTTGAATTTAAAGAAATAAATTGATTAAGCTTAACATGATAAGTTGTTCCTTAAGGATACGATCTTGGGTTCTCATCCTATATTACAATAGCCTGTTTACTTGTGATCGCTATTTTGTAGTAGATTTTGAGGCAAACACTAACACAACCATTCATTGAGCCATCTTACTGTCTAGAACGAGCCTTTCCATAAGGTAATTTGGTGGGATTTGATAAGCTAGGACCTGAGTAATATATGCCCCCAGGTAGTGTCTCAGCTTGTCATATACCTATACCAATGCCTGATAGAGCTTTTCATTGTGACTGTACTTGAGCTTATATGTCAGCATCCTTTTTCTTAAGTAGTAGATGTCATTCTCTTTATGAGTCTTTAGATCATTTTGTACTAGTAAGTAACCCATAGCCTAACCAGTGATAGATAAGTAGAGGAGAAGTGATTGTTCAGGCATAGACGACTGAAAGATAGGAGGGTTCAAGAGATACTCTTTTATTTGTTCATAGGCTCTTTGGAATTTGTCATTCCACTCCTTGGAGGAGTTTTTCTTCAGTAGCTTGAAAATTAGGCCACACGTATTGACTAGTTGATTGACGAAGTGACAGATATACTGAAGGTGGCCTATAAAGCCGTTTATCTCCTTTTCAGTCTTAAGAGGTGGCATCTCAAGAATTGCTTTAGACTTGGTAGGATCAACCTCTATTCTCTTTTTCTAACCATATGGCCCAAGAACACTTCAGACGAGGCTCCAAAAATGTATTTTGTAGGATTGAGTTTCATGTTATAACGACAAAGTCTTAGAAAGAACTTCTCCAATGCTTGCAAGTGCTGTTTAGTGGTTTCACCTTTGATAACCATGTCTTCGATAAACACTTCCATGTCTTTATGTATCATATCATGAAAGATAGTGGTTACCATTCTTTTAGGTGGAACTAACATTCTTAAGGCCAAACAGCATGACCCTATAACAATAAGCGCCCCATTAAATGATAAATGCTGTATTTTCCTTATTAGGAGGATGTAGAAGAATCTAATCCAACAGCTAGATTAGTAAATAAGATCATTTCAAAACTAGCTAGGTCATCAACCAATAGTTTGATGTGAGGCAGAGGGAAGTCATCCTTGGAAAAAGCTTTATTTAGATCTCTGTAGCCGACATATATTCTAACATTGCTATCTTTCTTTGGTACTGGGACTATGTTAACTAACTTAGATGGATAATTGATAAGATCGATAAATCCATGTGACAATTGCTTGGAAATCTCTTATTTGATCAAAAGTTACCATTCAACCTTTATTCATCTAAGCTTCTGTTTGATAGGCTTACAACTTGGGTAAGTTGGGATCTTGTGGACAACGATGCTTCAGCCAAGACTTGTCATGTCACTAGGATTCTAGGCAAAACACTCTTTGAATATTTTGATGCATGATTCAATGTTAGACCTATTTGAGCATGCAAATGCAATGAATGTAGTTCTTGGTATGTCATGTGTGCCAACATTTATAGGCTTTTTAACAACATCAATTATTTGATTTATTTTAAGATTCTCCTTTTTTGATTAATTAAAATCATATTCACCAGTTATAACACTAAAAGAGAATAATGAAACATGAGCATAACAAGAAAAATTGTTCATCTTATTATGCTCAAAAGGGGACAAATCAACAGTTACATCCATTTTGAAATTAAAACTAGGGGGTAAATTAAGAGAGGATTGGAAAGACTAAGAGGACTAAGAAATTTTTGATGCAGACTCAAATGATTCCTTATGTTTAGTCATCTCATCAGTTTCAGATTCTAAATATAGCAGGACTAGCTAGATACTCTTCCATAAACCAATTGTGGAATTCCTTAGTAGCAGGTTTGATCAAGGTGGTAGGGTCAGTTTTCTCCTCCTTGTCAGAAAGAAAGTCAATCTCTTCAAAAAGTGTAGCCTTCATAAAATCCTTAATTTTAGTAGTTAGATGATAGATAGGCTCACATTCCTATAGTAACAGCTTAACATCAAAAAACTCTTCAAAGCTAGAATGGTGATGCTGGTCACAAGACATACCCATGGTTTAGGAAAGGCATAATAAGGGATAAATTATCCTTGCTTAATAAAGTATTGATTCAATGTTCTGAAATAAGACCTCATGAGATAGCCATATGGTTCCCTAGCCATTAGTTCAACGGATCATTCTCCAGATTTAACCCTTTCTTCTTCAATCTCATCTTCAGTGGGGTGATAGCCCAAGCCAAAGGGTGGTGTAGAAGCCAAATTCTCATCAAATGACATGGTCTAATATTGTTTTTTACCAAGGCCCATCCTAGGAAAATAAGCCATTTTCTTCATGATATTTGCGATCATGCAGTTGCAATGTGGAATAAAGTTAAGCGGGATAACCCCCCTCAGATTATCAGCTACTTCAATGAACTGAACAATTGAGAACTCGTATAGTGGATAAGCAGATAACTCATGTTGAATTTCTAGAATTGGTATAGTGGATGGGACTTTAGAATTTCCAAACGTGTAACCTTTAATTGTAACCACACTATTCTTACATAGGAACTTGACCTTTGGTGCAAAGAGGATGACAAAACTTTTATTTTATGGATCCAAGGCTGACTTAAGAACATATTGAAATAGGAAGGTACATCCATCACTTGTAATGGAACTTCAAACTTGGTAGGTCCAATGGTGATGGTTAGATTTTCCACCCCAAGAAATTCCCTTTTAAAATTATTATATGCCCTAACAATCATTATTAGACAGCTTGCCACCTTGAGAGGGTAGACATTCACTGAAGAATTATTATCCACTAAGGTCATAGGAACATCTTTCTCCATTGTAATTATAGTGATGTAAAGGGCATCATTATGAAGACCCTAAGAGGGATCTCATCATCTGTGAAGCCAATAGCCCTTAGCAGAACTTATGATTGAAACCACTAGAGTGTCTAGAGAAATGTCAATTGGTGTTTGGTATTGATTTAGAGCCTTGCATAGAGCTTGCCTATATGGATAGGAAGGCATTATCAGACTCCAAACAAAGATATTAGCTTGTGTCTTCTTAAGTTGTTTCAGAAAGGCATCCTCTTCAGGCTTAGGAGTTCCTTTTAACGGGACAACAACTTGTTGTGATGCTTGTGGTTGAATGGGAGCCTATGTAATTCTTCCACTTCTAGTTATGGCCTTCACTTCAAAAATCATTTCTCTTAGATCAATTACACAACAACAATTGTTTAGGATAGACTTCCCTAAGAGGGTTTTAGAGATATATGCCTTAGAGCTGTATACATAACATGTGATTGTAATCATTAATCCCAAATCGCAATAA
>CAOJBK011867690.1:0-19412 GCA_948294925.1 Codiaeum variegatum
CCACAGCCTGTGCCAGGCTACTATCTGGTCGAGTGTCCCCATTGCATCCCATGGGTTGTGCAGCCATTGGCACGGCTATGCCAATGCCCGTGGGAGGTTTTGTCCACCGTTTTCGCTCCGTTTTCGCTCATTTTCATCGTCTTTCAAACTCGAACTTCAAAATAATTCTTTTTAACCTTAGATTTCAATTAAATTCTTAAAAACAACTGAAAACACTTAGAACAAACAAATCAAATTCAATTTAAAGTACAAAACCGTCAAGAAAATGGGATATATTGGACTTGTGAAAAGTGGACTGACTGTTTGATCGGATTGTCTAAAAATTCATGATTTGGGTTTATTTTGAGTGTTTTATAGTGTTTGAGGTGTCTATAATACAAAAAAATCTCTAAATTGTATATCTAAAAGTTGAAAATAGGATACTGATAACTGACTTAAATGGTTGAATTTATAGAAAATCATGTTAGGAAAGTCAGAAAATTGGAACTCATGCGTCTGGGTTAAAACGCATGCATTTTGGACCAAAAATATGCGTTTGGACCCAAATGCATAGGCCTGAGTTTTTGGGTTCGGTTCAGTCTATTTCAGTCTAATTTTTTAGGTTTTATGTGTTCAATTGAGGTCCGAATTGAGCGTGGTTTGAACCTATGGGCTCGTATTGATGGGCTGGATATGATGGTGCAAAAATATGGGTTCACAATAATCAATCAAAGATGAAATTCAAATCCATATAGTTGCATTACTGAAACATAAAATGTTTCAAAGTTACCCCACCAATATAAGTTTGAACACAACTTATTCATGATGTATTTAAAGCTCTTCATCTTTACCAATGAACATAAAATGCTGACTCAAAAATATAAAGCAATCAATCAATGATACAATTCAAATCTTTTTGGTTGAATCACTGAAACATAAAATGTTTCAACGTTACCCTGCCAATATAAGTTTGAACACAGCTTATTCATGATATATTGAAAACTCTTCATCATTGTCCAAGCACAAACAAGTATGAAATTATGAATGCAATAAAAAAAACATAAATATTTAATGTACATGTATAGATGCAGCAAACAAAGCAATCTGTCTGTGTCATTACTGAGCCATCTTAATGCTACTAATATCACCAACTAACTAGCAATATAGGGTTTTAGATAACTTAGCAAGATCTCACAAGAAAGCAGAGTTGCATTTAAGTAATGACTGCATTCCATATATTTGCAGTTTGTGGAACAACGAACAAGCAAGTATACCATAAAAAATAGAAGGTTAAGATAAAGAAGCCTAAATAATATGTATATATGTTGGTCCTCTACAAAAATAAAAGAAATGTGAATGGAAGCAGCAACAAAAAATATACATCAGGGATTCTTGGGACTCCAGTTCATAATAAATGATACTAAACAAATCAAGACACAATAGAAACATAATAATACTATGAATAAGCAGTAACTAAACCATGCCAAAAAATTAGTAGCCTCCAACAATGGAATGATAGAACCCAACATTAGGTAATTCTATTGAGATTCAATGAGGAGTAAAAGAGGAAACATAGAATACATCTGAAAAAATAGAGAATGTAAGTAAGCTTCTACCTAATTCAATCTCTTTAAGCTCATCTATATATTCTTTAATGATTAAAGGTTTCCCTAAAGGTCTTATCCAATCATGTGCACAAACTAGAGCTTCCATAATTCTAAGAGTTAAAGAACTCCTAAATGAGTCTAAAACCCTACAACTAGTGCTAAATGCCCTCTCAAAAGCTACTGTGGATATAGGGACAGAGATGATATTCCTAGATAACTTAAAATAGATTGAAAATCTAGCATAGTTCTGCTTCCACCATTTGAGGATATCAATACTACCATCAATAGTCTCCTAAATCAAATATAGATCAAGCTCAAATTTCTTGCTTATACTCATTCCCTTTTCCCTCTTATATTGTTAGAATTTTGCTCTAAGGGACATTAAATCTAAGGAAAAAGAGGAAGATACAGAAGATGAGCTTCCATTATTGACAGTGCTTAGTGAATCAAATTGAGAAGGGGAAGGAGGTTTTCCATCCAGGACTTCATATTCAGAATACAATTGGTAAAGATCAGTTTTAATTTTTGAAAATAAGTTTCTACCTTGTTCCTCACCATACATCAGTTTAAGAGTGTATGCAAGAAAGACTAACTTTTCCCTAAGGTCAATGACACTCGCACAAAAAAATCAGAAAGTTCATTTTGTTAGGGTCCCCCAATACTTATCATACTTTTACTTCATCCTTCTACCCATCAATGGTAAATTAGGTTCTAGTTATTCACACATGTTTTATAGATATTTCAGTGAAAAATGAATTTGAGGTGACATATAATAGCCATAAATTTAATGTGTTAACTCATAAAAAACTCTCAAATAGTCAACCATTTTCCTATAATCCATGAAATCTATGTAGGTAGGACAATTTAGGGCACTTAAGTCAACAACAAAGCTAGACTCTTGCTTTGAATCCTATTAAAGACCCTATCATATCTGGTAGCAACATCCAACATCGTAAATGTGGAATTCCACCTTATTGAAAAATCTAACAACAAAGATTTATTGCAATCAACCCCTAGGCACTTAGCTAACTCTTTGAACTTCCTAATTCTTTGTGCTTAGCTCCTAAGATGCCTAATTGCATCCCTAATCTTAGATACTGAAGGGCTAACATCTTTAAGATTATCCTGCACAATTAAATTGAGAATGTGTGTAGTGCATCTTATGTGAAGGTATTTACAATTGGATATGCTTCCAAAATATTTTGCCATTCTCATTTTAAGATATTGAAGGGCAATGTCATTAGATGAGGCATTATCAATTGTTATGGTAAAGATATTATTATTGCCACAATCCAGAAAATAAATTTCTAATGCCTTCCCTACATATTCCCCCTTATGACTACTTATAGGCATGAAATACAAGATTTTCTTATGTAATACCTAATCATCATTGATCAAATGTGCAATTATGCACATATAATTGATTCTTTGCATGCTAGTCCAATAAGCAGTAGTTAGACTGTTTATGATTTTTTTAGAAAGACTTTAATTTTTTTCTCTCATATACATACAACTGATAATAGTCATTGGAGACTGTTCTCCTAGATGGAACTTTGAACCTAAGACATGCAGTGTTCATCATGTGCCTAAACCTAACACTCTCTATATGACTAAAGGGCAACTCATCTACTATAATCATATATGCAAGTGACTTCCTAATTGCATCCTGATCAAACTTCCAACATCCTAGGCTACCTATCCCTTGCCCCCCTTCAATAAGATTCACATTGTCACCGTCATTAGTTTTCCTAAAGTTTAAGAGAGATTGTATGGGTTCAACAGAGGTTTCATTCTTTTTGCAACCTAACATATGAAACCTTAATGTGCTAGTACCATGTTGTTTAGAGTGGTATGCATATTTTTTAGGGCAGTAATTGTATTTAGCAGAAGTTACCTCACCTTGCTCATTCCTAATCTTAGTGAAGTGATCCCTAATAACATTTATAGAATCAAGTTCCTTTTTCTCTTTTTCTTTGTTGGCTTTGGTGGGATTCTAGCAGTAACAGTTGCTTGCTTATTCATATTTGTTTGATTATGATTTATAGGTTGTGATCTTCTACCAACAGGTACACTAGATTTAATGGCATTGCTGCTAATTGATCCAGTGCCCAGTGATTGAGAAGTATTCATCTACAAACATAAAAACAAAGGAATGTTAGTTAAAAATCACATTTCAAATAAAAAAAATTCAAATAACTATGTTAGTAGAAGTGCCTTAGTCTAGCAACTGCTGTTGTTGCTAAATTACTTGGATATGATTAATAAATAACACTACTAAAGCCTACAGAGACACATTCTAACATCAAACACGAAAACAACTATAATTGATGGAAATCAAATATAAAATACTCACTTTTACCCATGAAAGAGAGTCAAAATATCTATGAGGAAAGAAGGGAAGGGACTGACTGAGTTTCAATAGATTAAGGTATATAAAATCCTAAAACACATTCAAACAAATTAATAAAAACCACCAATTAATAAAACCACAATTTAAACTTTATACATAAATTAATAAAAACAATAAAACCCTAAAAAAATGTAATAAAAATTTAAACAGGTTCTTAAATTTAAAATTTAAAAAATTTATAAAAATTATTTTCAACACTTTTTTTCCCAGACGCCTATTCATTTCGTCAAAAAAAAATTTACCTTCTTATAGATCTACTAATTGGAAAAGCAGATCCACAACTTACAGTAACAAAGAGACAAAGCTTCCACCATTTTTGAAGGGTCAAAATGAAACAGAGACTCAGATAGACAAAGCTTCTCCTAAATCACATAATTGTCCCTACATGCAAGATTAACACAGAGGTTAGAGAGATAAAAACAACCAAAAAAATATTTTATTTAATAAGAAAACTATGAAATATACATTTTTTAGCTACAAGTGTTCGATCTAGACTTAGAGGCATATCAAATTAGAGGAGCTTCCACCAGATTAGAGAGCTTCCATCATTCCTTCAATTTAAAACAAAAGAAACATTAATTTTTATGGTTATAGAAGAAGAAATGAATGAAACAAGTGTATTAGAAGAAAATTTATCTCTGACTTTATGTCAGATTATGAACACATAAGAGCAAGAGGAAATTATAGGTAAAGATTGAGAAAAAAAGTAGCAATTATCAAGAGTTTAGAGGTGATTTTAGTGATTTTTTGAGAAGATGAAGAGAGAAATGAGTTATTTCTCTCTTTCTCTATATAGTTTAGAGGATTTGAGTGAGAGAGAGTTCTAGAAGAATGAGAAAGGCGACAGAGAGAAATGAGATAGGCAAACTGAGTTAGGGTTAGATAATTAGGTTTTTATACATAAGATTAGAAATTAGGATTTTTGATATATCGATTAATTGGATGGGTTTGGTTAAAAAATATGCATCCCCAATATCCAAAGTTTTTAAAAATACTACCCAAACTGAACCACTTAACCCATTTTCTTCAAACCATTTTGATTTTTTGAGTCAGGTCGTGTCATTTTTTTCCGGGTTTCGCCCACCCCTAATGGAAGGTTCCTAAGATTTTATCAAAATAACTATCTAGTCCCCCTTTTTCTTATTTTTAATTTTTCTATAACTTGATCGCTTTTCCAATAATGTACTAGAAAATAGTAGTCCAACTATATCATAATCGTTAAAAATATAGTTTGGTAAGATGTCAATCAAACGTTAAAAAAAATTAATAGAATCGAAGTTTTACTAACCTCCGTTTTTAAATATTATTATATGGTTAGACTACTCTATTTTTATATGTTATTAAAAAATGTCATGTTACAAAAAAAATTAAAAATAAGAGATGGAGGAACTAAGTAGTTAATTTGACCAAATCCTAATGACCTCCCATGTTATTTTTCAAAATACAATAGTTAATTTGATCAAATATTAGGGACTAAATAGTAATTTATCATAATAAAAATTCTTAAATATATATATATATATATACTACTTAAACATTATTTATAAAAGGTATTTCTCACATTAATACTTGAGAAGTTAATAAACAAAATTTTCAAGTGCCAACTAAGCTATCGTTATCAAATTAAGTTTGCATAAGGGAGAAAATTTTCACATACTATTTTTTTCCCTTGACAGAAATTTTTTTATGATTACAGTGTACTATATAAAAGGGCCTAATTCAATTAAAGGGAAGATCTAGAAAATTATTTTTCGCTTTCTATTCTTTGTTCTTGTTATTCTCAATTTTATTTGTAACACGTTATCAGCACGAGTCTCAATAAAAAATTTTTGGATTGTTTGTGGTTTACTACAACTAACTAAAGCTGATTTATTTTTTAGAAAGTTAAAGAGTCACGGTATTATAAAACTATTATTAATCTTCACATATTCTTTTCATCAAATATATGTTTTCAATTTTTTTAAAATTAAAACTCACTTCTATATTCAATATTCGTATGTAGAAAAAATAGATGGAAGTAGTTATTGAATTCATATACATGGATTTGTGCAAAGTTTTCCTCATAATAGTTCTATAAGTAATTTAATTATTTTCACAAGATCATAATAGTTTTAAAAACTTTTGAGGCAATTTTTTTTAAAGTTATATAACTTATTGTTTTTTTAAATAGTACCATTTACATCTAATGATTATGTGCTTTATTTTATAAAAATAATTTTTGATGTTAATTTATTAAATTTTAGTTTATGAAAAACTAGTATTCTATATAGTTCTTAAAGACCTTATATTTTAGTTTTTGATGAACTAGTATTCCATGTAGTTCCTAAAAAGCCTATATTTTTTAATTCTAATTCATGAAGAACTGGTAATGTTTATAGTTCCTGAGGAACTAAATAAACAAACAACTAATGAATAAATTCCTGAAGAATTTTGATCTTAAGTTTCAGAAGAATTAAATATCTATAAATCTAGTATTCCAATTGTCTATTAAGTCTTTACAATACTTATTTAATTATAATACTAATGTACATTATTATTTATTTTGTATAGACAATGTCAAATATGACAAAACTCGAATTTACAACCCTTGATTTGTAGACAAGAATTATTTATTATGGGTATCGAATGATGAGATACATTTGGATGCTAAGGGCATTTGAAATATCATCAAAAATGAAAATCAAGAACCTCAACAGGATCATGTCAAGGCGATGATTTTCCTTTGTCACCATCTTGATGAAGGATTGAAAAGTGAATATTTGACTATTAAAGATCAATTAGTCCTTTGGAACAACTTGAAAGAGATTTAAACATTATAAGTTTATCATTCTTTTAAAGGCTCATTATGAATGGATATTTTTATGGTTGTAATATTTTAAAACTGTAAGTGAATATAATTCTATTGTTTTTAGAATTACCTCCAAACTAAAATTATGTGGAGAAAACATTACTAACATAGATATATTAGATAAGACATTCACTATCTTTCATGCATAGAATGTACTCATGTAGCAACAATATTGAGAAAAAGATTTAGAAAAATATTTTGAATTAAGTGAAGGTTTTTTTGTTATTGAGCAAAATAATGAACTTTTGTTGAAAAATTATGAAACTCATCTAATTGGTTCTGTAACATCCACACTCTCACGCATTTTCATTTATACATGAGCATATTCATATTATCATACATTTTAGATATCATATATTCAAAATTAATGCATAAAAATCACATTTGCATTTTATCGGTATAAAGAAAATGACCATTAGTTAATCATATAATAAAATTTTAAACAATGCATATATGTATGGTTTTATGTGAATGATTGGTGACTTATCAAAGGACTCATATGAAGTGAAAAATTAAAGTTAGGATTTAATACTCAAAAGTTAAAACATAAGGAGTAAAAGAAAATTTTGTACCCAGTTAATCGAAACGCAACACCTTGAATAATAGGATTAGAACACACCAAAGGTCACTTGTAAGGTGAACATGTGACCTTAATAAACTTATTTTTATCCCATTTGAGATGCTTAGGTCGTGAACCTTTGTTAGAATAGGAAGAGAACGAGAAAGAAAAAGGAAGAAGAAAAAAGAAATAAAGAAAGAAAGAAAATACAACTTTTAGGATTTTCATCTTCACCTTCATTATCATGATCAAAGGTGAGGCTTAAACTTTATATTTCTTACATGAATTAAATATATCTTTATCCTCATATAGTGAACACCTTCTAAAAGTTATAGTATGATAAATGGATATGTATAAGTGCTTGAGAATTGATTGAATTGTAAACACGAATTTGTGTTCTTGAATTCCTTGTTGTAATATAATTTTATGGCTTATTTTGAGGAACTTATGATAGGAACTGGAAAAACCCTAAAATATGAAATGTGTTTATTTATGTCTTAAATAAAATTTTATAAAAGGGTTTTACAAAATATTGCTTGTGTGATGAGTTATAGTTGAAAAACCAAAACTAATCTTGTTTAAGAGTTCTGCAGGAACCTTATTTTAAGAACTTTATTTGACCACCAGAGAGGAAAAATTGAAAGAAGTGATCAAAATGAAAATTTTTTAATGTGTTATCTAGGTGGAAATAAAATATGGTTGTAATTAGACCTATATATTCTCTGAAAGTCTGACCTGAACATGAACTGCCCAAACTGTCAATGTGCAGGGAATAAGTCAGAATAGGTCTAACTTTGAAACTTCACCATTTGCTCCACTTGCATATTCTGAGTTAGTCTTTATATATAAGGTAGCCCTTTATGTATAGTTTTTGGAAGAAAAAAAAGAATCATATCATAATTTAAGGCCTAAAAGTATTAAAAAAAAAGTTAAGAGGATGGTGTAAATTGTACCTATATCATTTAGCTCCTACTAGGTGCGTATAAGCAGTAATTGAATCTTATTGTGCAATTGTATATCTTAAGTGGATTTAACTTGTAAATTTTGAGTTGTGACTTCAATAGCAACCTATTCCATGTATATTTTAATGTGAAATACTTTTTGACTATTTATGTTACTGTGGATAGCTTACCAATGGGTGTTTGATGTGAATACAATTAATTGTTAGTAAATGGTGAGAACTTATTATTCATTTTCCAAGCACTTTGTACTTGAACACTTGCATTTGAGATTAAAAGGATCTTGTGACAAGCTTGACAAGTGATATGGGATCATATTAAAATGGTTCGGGACTAGCCAAAACCGGCCAATGTTAGTCAATCTTTTGAAACCCTAAACCCTAGGTAATCTAACTTAAGAACCTTCAGGGTTCAGACCTCTGATAGAGATAACAGTCTACATCACTCACCAACCCTCATGTCAAGTCACTATCCCATCCAAGGTACTTTGCAACCTACCTAATAGTGACAAGTGTCCTTGCTACAGGGACCCATTCCTATAAATACTTCTTAGATTTCCTCACACAAGGTAAGACTTCACAACACCTTTAGAGAGCTTTATTCACTCTTCTCCACAACAACACCGACTTAATCATTAGAGGGTATAGGTCAAACACTCGTCCGGCCTTCCCTGACTAGTTCTTTTTGTGCAAGTCTTTCCAGTCCAACTAGAAGACTTCCATTTCAACTCTGTGGACACACCACCCACATCAATTGGCGTCGTTCATGGGAAATGCCAAGTTCTCACCCTTTTTCCTTCTATATCTGAGAATTGTTACACTGAAAATTCTTTCTTTCACCTTATCTCTATCTTTTAAAACCTGCACTTACAGCTCTCTAAATGGAATTCACCGACAATGAAACCCACAACATGGAGAACAACCCTCCACCCACCAATACTACTCAAATAGCAAACATGCCTACAAAAACTCAAGTCTCAACAGTGGCTTAGAGCAACCTAGCCACCTCAATGCAAACTCTCCAAACCATCAATGGGCAACCTCAAATACCTAGTACCTCAACTATAGCCCTACAACCCACATTACCTCCTACTACTCTAGAATTAGTGGCTACATTATAGAACATAGTCACTAATCTTATTCCATTACTAGTACAACTCCAACCAATTCCAACACCTAATCCACCAGCTCATGCTGGAAATAACCCTCCTGCGGCAAATAGAAGGTTGAATTTTAACACCCCCTCTAGTGTAGAAACAGGGAGGGTCCCAAGTAGATCCACAAAAGGAGAGGGTAGAGTCAGATTAGTGATAGAGGTACCAGTAGGAGAAGGAACAGTGAGAGATAGGGATAAGGGGTGTAGATAGGATGATAGAGAGGGAATGGGGATAGACTTGTAGCCAGCGAGGCTAGGCAAAGTAGAAGAGAGGACGATCAAAAGAGTCAATCTCGCAAAGGCTCTGAGAGCATACGAAGGCACTCTCATAGACACGAGCATAGAAGAGGGGAAGATGGGGACCAGGAAACCTCTAGCCACCATGGATTGAGAGCTGTTTTAAGAGATGAAGTATGGAGGTGTGTAGAGGAAATAGTAGGAGCTAAGCTTGGCCACTGAGGGATTTCACTCTCAATCTAAAATCTCCATTCACCAAGTGAATTAACGAATTTAAAATGCCTTAAAAGTTTAAACAGCCACAGATGATGAAGTATGATGGCAGCTAGGACACGAAGCCCCATGTTTTAGAATACAATCACCTAGTGGAGTCATAAACCACTAGGGATGGAGCATTATGTCGAGCTTTTCGAAGCACCTTAGAAGGAGTGCCTGTGAAGTGGTATGACAATCTATCAGAAGGAAGCATAGATTCATTTTGGAGTCTGGTGAACCTGTTCATGAAAAGATTCTTTGCTAGTATTCCAATCCCCACACCAACGCGGGCCCTAAAGTAGGGTTTGGACAAATCACTAAGGGTCTTCATAGCCAGGTTCAACAGAGAAACTTTGCAAGTGACAATTATAGACGAACCTCAAGCCATTGAAGCCTTATAAAAAGGTACGACACACTAGGACTACTTTAAGGCACCAATCCAGAATTGCCCCAAAACATTAAATTAGGCCATGGCTATAGCGAAGGAATACATTAAGCAAGATGAAGCATTTAGAGAAAGAAAATTATATAAGAAGAGGAGACTTGAAGAATGAGGGTCATTCTAGAAGAGAGGAAGGAAATAAGATATAACCTCAAGAGTAGGGGGATCAATGAGTAAGCAAAACTCCCAACCTAAGAAAACTGAGCCACTTCGGAGGAAGAGATTTGATCCTTCCAAATTCACACCACTAAATGCTAAGCCCGGAGTAGTCTTTGTAGCCTTCTAGGATAAAGAGATTTAGAGGAGGCCAAGACCAATAACAAAGGATCTAAACAAGAAAGATAGGTCCTAGTGGTGTAAATTTCATAACACCCACGGGCACACTATAGACAAGTGTCGTTCACTTCCGGAAGAGATTGAGAGGATAATCCAATAGGGGTACTTGAAAAATTATATCAAGAAGGATGATCAAGCTAGACCAGTGAACCCAACATAGGTTGTGCCCATAGAAGATGGAGTGGTAGGAGACATACATTATCCTATAGGAGGACCAGAATTAATTTCTCTCGAAAAGAGAAAAGAGTAGGAAGCAGCTTGAACTCACAAACCATAAGAATTCATCCTTTATAATGGATCTAGGCAGCTAGCAGGAGGTTTGTCCAGTGGGCCCAGTAAAAAGGCCGAGGCAGTAGTGATTATGACAGTAATGGCAAACTTCAGGGTTCGAAGGATCTTTGTAAATATGGGTAGCTTGGTAAACCTTCTATCCTAGGAAGCTTTCACTTAAATGGGCATAGAAGAATTGAAGATATAACCCCTAAAAGTCCCATTCTGAACTCTGAACAAAGCTATCATACCAACAGTGGGCACTATTGAGTTACCAATGACGCTACGGAAATGTTCAAAGGATGTAGCGGTTATGGCAATCTTTGCAGTCACTAATTGCCCATGTCTTACAATGTGCTGTTGGGAAGGTCATTATTGTGGGACCTAGATGCCTCAGTAAGTATCTGAAGGTGCAGATTGACCATCCCTCTCCCAGATGGCATAGACTTTCACATTTATGGTGACATAGTACCAAAAGCAACAATGGAGATAGTAAGGAAGATGAAGGTGGTGTTAGAATTGGCAAAAGTTAACATGGTAGAGATAGCACCTCAAAAGGCTCAGGTAGAAACTAAAGGTGAGTCAGTACAGGAACTTGAATCGTTTAAAGTGGTTGGTGATGGCCTAACCCTACAGATTAATGCCACCCTAAATGTAGAGAAGAAGAGCTTAGGGAATGGCTTTTTGGCAGGTAGTTCTCAAACTTTTACATGGGTCTCCTCTGATATGCCAAGAATAAGTCCAAAGGTGATCACACATAGACTCCACGTTGACCAAACTTATAAGCCTGTCAAATAGAAAAAGAGATGCTTTGAGGCTGAGAGACAAGCTGTTATTGATGAGGAGGTGGAGAAACTGACTAGAACAAGCTTCATTAGGGAGGTGTTATTCCCAGATTGGCTGGCCAATGTAGTATTGGTCAAGAAGGCTAATAGTAGCTACTGAATGTGTGTGGATTTCACAAACTTGAATAAGGCATGCCCTAAAGACTCATATCCATTACCAAAGATAGATAAGTTGGTGGACTCAATAGTTGGATATAAGTACCTCTCATTGTTGGATGCAAAGCAAGGCTATCACCAGATTCAGATGGATGGGGAAGATGAAGAAAAAACCTCATTCATCATAGAGATAGGGACCTACTGTTATGTGTCCATGCCTTTTGGGCTCAAAAATGCTGGAGCTACCTATTAGAGGCTAGTCAACAAAATGATCACGAAACAGTTGGGAAGAAACCTTGAAGCCTATGTCGATGACATGGTGGTAAAAAGCATGAGCTTCCATCAGCACGTTGAAGATATAAAGGAAGTGTTTTGAGTAATGAATGCCTATGGAATGAAGTTGAACCTAGAGAAGTGCACTTTCTTCATCCATGGAGGCAAGTTTCTCGGATATCAAGTTAGCGAAAGGGGGATTGAGTTAAAACTGAACAAGGTATGAGCCATACTGGAGATGAACACCCCACAAAGCATGAAGGAGGTCTGAAAGCTGATAGGTCGGCTGGTGGCCTTAAACAGGTTCATGTGTAAATCTGAGAAAAAATATCTGCCCTTCTTTAAGAAACTAAGGAAAAGTGCTTCCTTTGAATGGACAACTGATTGCTATTAAGAAATGGATGATCTGAAAGCTTTAGCCTCATAGTAGGTTTTAAAAAGGCCCCTTCAAGGTGAAGTGCTCCTAATATACATCTTAGCTTTACCCTATACGGTTAGTTCGGTGTTGGTGGGGGAAGAGGAAGGCCTCAAGAAGCCAGCGTATTACTTCAACAAGGTCCTATAGAGAGCATAATTAAATTACAATCCCTTGGAAAAATTGGTGTACGCCCTAGTGATCTCTTATAGAAAGTTCAAAGTCTACCTAAAAGCTCAACAGGGAGTGGTGATCACCTACAAACCCCTACAGAAATTCCTACACAAACTCAAACTCTCAAAAAGGCTGCTATATTGGGCAATTGAACTAGGAGGATATCACTTAGATACAGGCCTCAGTCAGCTATCAAGGCCCAAGCCCTGGTTGACTTCATTTCAGAATGTTCATTCCTACATGATGTGCTACTAGAGAAAGAAGTAGAAGGAGATCTCAAAGGTCAAATCCCGAAGGTTAAATGGGAGTTGTACGTAGACGAAGCAAGTGGCAAAAGAGTAAGTGGAGTTGGAATAGTGCTAAAAAATAAAAATAGAGTGCTGATAGAGTTCACCCTAAAGCTAGAATTTATTTTAATGAATAACATAACTGAATATGAAGCCCTCCTCCAAGGCCTTATAGTAGCCAAACATTTGTATGTAGAAGTATTGCACATCTACAGTGACTCGTAGCTAGTGTTGTGGCATGTGGAGGGATTGTATAAAGCTAGATATCTAGACTTGGTCAAATACTTAGAGAATACATATATGTAACTAAGGAAGATGATGGAAATGGGCATAGAAGTGGAGTTCTGAAAGATCCCTCGAGGAGCAAATAATAGGGTAGATAGTCTGAGAAAACTTACAAAGCAGCTCACCCAGCAGACATACCAAATAGAGTATTCTTAGAAGTCTTTACTCAGCCCAGTATGGGGGACCCCAAACCTATCATGGCTATAGACTCAGAGTCCTATTGGATGGACCCATTGAGAGAGTACTTAGAAGAAGGCAAGCTACCAAAAGATCTAAAGCTAGCCAGGAAAATCAAGTGGAGGAGCTCACACTTTCCATGCATAATGGGATTCTCTATAAGAGAGCCTTCTCCCTATCGTGGCTTGGATGTTTGACCGCCACTAAAGCTGAATATGTGTTAAAAGAAATGCATGAGGGTGCTTGTGGAATGCATGTAGAGGGAAAAGCCCTATGATAATGGCCAAAATAAAACATCAGTCTAGAGCAAAGCGGAGTGAAAACATCGAATTTAACACACAAATAGAGCAAAAAGAAGCTGGAACATAGCATCAAGGGTAGTCACAGTAGTGTTCAAAGCCCGTGACTACCAGGAGGGTTGTTGTACTAAGAAGGCCAAGGCATAAAAGATAAATAGCAGTAGTTTGACTGGTCACGACTTGAGTCATGGCTGTGACCAGAGGCTGTGATTCTATAAATGGCTATTGTACTGATAAATGGGAAGTTAGGATTCTATCATGCCCTCGGTCATGACCGTCACTTAGGCCGTGACCACTTAGTTTTCCAATAGCATAAATACCATGCAGCAGAAAAACAGGGGGACTTTTTGACAGTTTTTGGTTTTATTACTTCAAAACCTAAAGAGAGTTAAGTTGCCAAGAAAAAATATCAAGAAGTAAGAATTGAAAGGGATTAACACTTTAATATCAAGATTCAACAAGGGTATTTAGGGTTTGGGTATAAATGTTAAGAATCCATATGGGTTTCTTAACTCTTTTCTCTTACTCTTTATAATCTTTCTATTATGAACTAAATAATCTTAGTCTACCTAGATTAGATGAGTTTTTGACATTTGTATGGATTAGTCAACTATTTTGCTCAATGAACATTTAAGGTTTTCTTTAAGTATTTATTTTGATTTAAATTTTCTGCATTTTTCATCTTCAATGCATGTCCGTTGATGATTATTGTTACCTAATATTTGCTAGAGATAGAAAGGTAGGCTTAGAAAACTCAAAATCAATCAGGCTTGCTAGAGATAGAAGTATAGATGCTCAAGGTTTATGTGTATGTCACAAGTTCTTAATTTTTTTCTTAATTGAAAGGTTGTGAGAAGAGATTCCCAACCTTTACATAGAAATTAAGGGTTTGTTTACTTGAGAAAGATTTAAATTTATTTGTTAACAAAAACCTATTTGTTGTTTACCTTAGATTTTCATTGAGTTATTGGTTATCTTTGCAATTTGGTCAAATACAAGTCAAAGTTTAGGTAGACGTTTTTCCTCTTGAATCCTATTCTTATGTTTGTTCTTCGTTAAATTATCAAATTAGTTAAATTAAGCTTTGAGTTTTAGTTTTAATCATTAATCAAAACCGAATTTATTAAGAGTTAGACAATAGACTAGGTGATTGAGCTAGTGTTTGAGTGATAGAACCTACACAATCCTTTGGGAGAATGATACAGGCACTCATTAATTATATTACTTGATACATCCCTGTGCACTTACAAGTGTTGCAGCAGAAGCACATCACCCTAGAAACTAAAGCTATCAGACAAGGGTACTATCGGCCTACCATGAAAGAGGATGCAATGAAGCTAATTAGGAAATGTTAAGCAAGCCAAAGGTTCACTAACCTGGATAAGGTACCAGTAGCTGAGCAAATCCCCATTTATAGTCCATAGCCCTTTGCCAAATGGGGAATGGATAGAGTGGGGCCATTCCTAATAACCATAGGCATACGAAACCCCCCTGGTAATGGTGGAATACTTCACTAAATGGTTAGGGGATGAAGCCTTAGCAACCAACACAGTAGAGAACGTGGTGAAGTTCCTATGGAGAAACATCATTTGTAAGCTTAGGGTACCCCATCAGATAGTCAGTGACAATGGAAAGCAATTCGATAATGCCAAGATGAGAGACTTTTATAAAGGCTTCAACATAAAGCAGCATTTCTCCTTGGTTTCCCATCCTTAATCAAATGGGCAAACCGAGGTCACCAATTGAACCATTATCCTATGATTGAAGAGAAGACTAGAAGGATGTGGAAGGAAATGGGCAGAAGATTTGTACTACATGCTATAGGCTTATAGATCAATTCCCAAGGAATCAACAGGCAAAACACTCTTCGCCCTTACCTTTGGGACCGAAGCAGTCCTCCTAGTAGATGTGGGAAATCCCGGTGGAAGAGTCTACTACTATGACGATGAAGAAAATGAGAAAGGCAGAAAGATCAATTTAGACCTGTTAGAAGAGCTGAGAGAATAGGTATCAATAAAGATAGTAGCCTATAAAAATAGGGTTGCTAATTACTTCAACTAGCAGGTGTGAAGCAGGGTATTTCAAGCAGGAAACCTTGTGATGAGAAGCTTGGAAGCAATGGGGAAAAGAGAAGGACTATGAAAATTAGCCCCAAATTGGGAAGGCCTATTCATTATTGAACAAGTCATTGGTCCAGCAACATATAAGTTGCGAACTTTAGAAAATAAGGAGGTGCCTCGCACATGGAATGTACAACATCTAAAATTATATTATTCATAAAATCAAATAAAAGGCCCTCTTTTCCTTGTCAATATAAGAAAATTGAATCCAATCCCAACTTGACTGGTAAAAAACCCTTCAAGGGGAGCACCAAGACCTTGATGAGTTGAGGCACCAAGCCGAACTTGAATGGCAAAAGTCCTTCAAAGAGGGGCACCAAGACCTTAATGAGCCAAGGGACTAAGCCCAACCTGACTGGCAAAAGACCCTCTATTGGGGACACCAGGACCTCGATGAGATAAAGCACCAAGCCCAGCTTGGTAGGTAAAATACCCCACAAAAAGGATACCTAAGCCTCAACAGGCTGAACCACTAAAAGTGGCCTCATAAGGCTAAAATTTTCCAAGGGAAAATAGTAAAATCAACAAAGCAAAACATGCAAGCAAAAAGTTAACGAGCTAAGAAAACCCCAATAAAGTACAAAGTGAGGTACATGAAGATTGTTGAACCCACAGAAGTAGATGAAAAGAAAAAGAAAGAAAACTGAACATAAAAGTCAAAAGATAAACATAAGGAAACTGTATTAATCTTCAAGTCAATTTTAATTACAAAATGGCTCATTAAAAACTAGTAAATAAAAGAAAATTGTATATAAGTCAAAATATACAATTATTAAAAAGGGAAAGTTTTAAGGCTCAAGAGGCCTATCAGAGATAGCTTCTCGATCCTGATCCTGGAGGAGAGCGCGGATTGGAAGGCTGTCTTCTGGGTTTGAATCAGGAGCAGTTACTGAGCTACCAGAAGGGGGGCCAGTAGGCTTATCATAAATAGTTTATATCTAGTTCATGAATAAAAGATTTAGAGGGCCCATATTATTGAGGTACTCAGACAACTGAATGTCGGGCACCACACCTTTGGAGGGTAGGAGCGTGAAGTGGTTCTTAACCTCGGGGAAATTGGCAAATACAGCCTCCAACGCCTGGCTGTACCATTCTATGCCACTCTGAGTAACTTTAATGTTATGCTAGCCTTTGGAAAAATAAGACTCAACGAACTTCTGAACCTCGTCCTTAAGAATTTGAGGCAACTGATCAGTTAAAGCTTCCAACTTCTTCGTGACAATGTTCACCACCTCGCTAGAACTCTAGGCTTTATGAGATATCTTCTGAGGTCTCTCTTTGAACCTTGAATTCTCACCCTTTAGGCTCTCCACCTACTGCCTTAAAAATTTATCATCAGACTCCAGCTCTTTGTATTTCCCCTAAAGGGATTCTAACTCGACAAGCCGATCTTTCAACAGTTGTTCCTTCTAAGCTATAGCTTTGTCCCTTTCCTTTAAACCCTCATTGAGGCCAGCTACCTCCTTGTCTAATAAATATGTCAATGTTTGGCCATCACTGAGATCTGTCAGCAACCCTTCAATGAAAGCAACAAGCTCCTACGAGGCAAAGTAAAAACATAAAAAAAAGAAGAGAGAAAATAAGAAACGGAGAAGGAAGAAAATGAAAAGAGAGAGAGAGGAAGAAAATAAATACCTTCATGGTAGGGGGTATCTGATTAAGAAGAATGTCGAGAAGTTGAGAACCTGAAGACCCATTACCAGTCGAGTGTATAGAGAGGTCCATTAACTGTCCCGTAGAGATCGTTCCCCTATAAGCAGATGGAATGGGGAGATTTTCTCTGCAGACATCTATATGGACCCTCCCATTCGAATTAGGAATCTCGGTAACTACCTGATCCTCGATGCTAGCTTTCATAGTAGGTGAGGGACCAACTCTACCCTTGGGAACAACAGCTCCAGTAGTGGGGGACACTACCCTCAGGACATCCTCCAGTAAAAGAAGAGTGGAGGAGGGATTAACTTGGTGAACCTTCAGATTCGGTTAAGAAATGACCTGGGGAGGTTGGGCGAGCCTTATTAAGGACTCTATGGAAGAAGAAGTCTTGAGATGCATACCTCTAAATAACCAATCCCGAGTTGACTCAGGACCCTCATCCATTGCAACTTGAGGAGCAGAAGGTCCTTCATGAGATGTTAGGGGCACCAGGGCCTTCTTTAAAGTGGCAGCTAAATCTTTTATAGCTTGGATAGCCTAGGCGATATCAGTGGAATTCAAGGAGCTCCATTAAGCCAATTGTTGACAACAATAAAAGGCTGGAGCTTGTGGAAGTTCTTATATTGGTCAGCCAACATACCCCTATCTCAAACTGTATGAATATGCTAACAATATTAGCTCATTAGCATATTAAATTAACCTTAAGAGACGACTATTAATTAAAAAAACTCTAGCACCTGACCATGTACTTTGGTAAACCCTTGGTGGTTCAGCACCAGCCTATCTATGATGTCGCTTTGAACCTCCAAATGGTAGTGCATTTGTTTCCCAAACTAGAAGGGAACATCCTCAGCTTGAGCTTCGGGAACTATTGCTTCCTCAGGTCCCTTCCGAAGCCTTTTAGACTTCCTCACTTTGGCAGCTTGCTTGGGGGCATCAAACTTAGGCCCTGGAACACCAGCCCCTTCAAAGTTTGCCACAATAGCACCCACCAACTAGGAGAATTTGCCAGCCTCAGTTGGACCCCCCTTTCGGGTCAAGGGCACTTCCTCAGATCTGCCTTCCTCTTTAGTTATCTCTTCCATCAGGATATCTTCAGTATTCCCACCTTCGCCACATGCAGTTTGGGCCACCCCCTCCCCACCCTCAGTAACAGCAACAACCATATCTGTAATATCTCTCTCTGAAGAAAAATCCAGATCCTCCTTTCCATCTCTAAAATTCTTCAAGTATTAGTGCTCGTTGACCTCAACTTTCTAGTTATGGGAGTTGATAGCAGCGCAATATTCTTATGGAGTTCATATCCTTAGCAACCCAGTCTAGAAACATCGAATGGGCAAGAAAGTCTTATTGTTGGCAGCAGGAAGATGTAGGTTAGTGGGAGCATGCAACCCGTTCATCTGGACAACCAAATCCCTCAAGGCATCTTTAACCTTCCCCTTAGGTAGTGGTATTGCAAATCACATTAGGTCAGCACAAGCTCATAAAAAAAGAAGAGAAAGAGGGAAACAAAATGAAGCACAACCAATTCACCTTCGAAACAACAGATATTTTGAGGTCCAGTGTAGGACCCATCTAGTTTTAATAAGAAGGAGAATTCTAATACATACCCCCTGTTAAATTCACAACCACAAGAGGCCAGGATCCGAATACCATCAACATCAATAGTAGATAAACCCTTCTCATACTTTTCTGCATTGCATTTTCCTCTATATGTACTAAGGAAAC
>CAOJBK011867713.1:0-10509 GCA_948294925.1 Codiaeum variegatum
GGCTCTTTGGCTTTTTGGACAAACTAGACCTAATACTCCAAGACCCTCAAGAGAGAGCCCCCCAAGAGGGAGAGCCTCCAAGAGAGAGAGCCTCTAACATAAATGATGTCCTTTATAGTTCTTTAAGACTCATTTGGGTTTGGATGGGTGTCAACCATGGATTGGCATATTTTTTCCAAGTCGACATAAGTTAGATTAGTACCTAAAATTAGACATCTGACTTTCGTGTAAATTTTGGATATCTAGATGAAAGAATTAGACTTGATGGTCCACACTAAAGTTGTATATCTTTGTCTTATCTTTCCAATGGTACCTAAATCACCTCAATTGGAGTTCTTTAGCTCGAGTTATGCTCAAAATACTAAGATAGGTTCAAACAAGTCAAATTGTCACAGAATAGACAATGATCTTTCATGGGCATTTTCATAGCCTATGACAGAGCCCATGAGAAGCTATTATTTCTCCATTCTTCAAGATTTCTCACAGGTTATCTTACAGGTCGTGATCCAGACCATGAGGCAGCCTTGGGACTTGATTTTTTACTCCGTTTTGGTCCATTTTCTTCATCTTTCGAGCTTGAACCTTGAAATAATCCCCCCTGGCTTTGGTATCAAATTATATACTTAGAAATAGCCGAAAACATTAGAACAAATACATTAAATATAGTTTAACGAGTAAAATCCACTAATAATATAGGGTAGATTAATGTATAATTTGCTAGTTATAAAGAAGCATAAGCTTTCAAACTCCGAGCCATCCAAACGAGGTCATGCTTTGATTCCTCACAAAACATAAAGGCCAATTAAGGTAGATCAACCAAATCATCTTTCACCATACCTAAAGCAACCTCTGTGCTCATATCCAATAGCCACTTGAATGAATTGAAATAGCCTACCCACTCAACTGGAACAACTAGAAAAGCCTCAAGACCCATACCAAGCAAAAAGGAAAACTCTTCAAAAGTCGAACACATTTTGTCCACACCAGCCCCAAAATGGAATACCTAATCAATAGGATACCAAAATTATATACAAGCATTCAAAAAGTCATAATCAATCATAACACCCCTAAGAGTTGGTAAAGCTAACATACTATACTTCTTGAGGTTGATTCTTTGCACTTTGCTCAGCTTCTGACCCCATCCATGCATCACATGGCTAAAAAAAGGCTTTATGTTATGAGAAAAAAAAGAAAAGAAACTAACTTTTTCTACAAAATAATTACACTCCCTAGTGATTTTCAAAAATAAAAATTTATTTTTGTACTTCTATTTATAGTGACATAGGAATCGAGGCAGAAAACTGAGTTCGGAAGGCTGAACGCATAAGTCAGGAACAAATGCACGTGTTTTGACCAAAATGCATACGTTTTTCCCAAACACATATGTTAGGCAACAAACACATGCATTTACTACCAAACACATATGTGAAGGGCTAAACACATGCATTGGTTGCCACATGTTGCACAATGATTCAGCCCGTCAAAACAATCCATTTCGACATGTTCCAGTTTCATTTTTGCTCGATTTTCGATCCAAAATATTTTCCAATCAAATTTCCCAAGTAAAATTATTTTCAAAATTCAAAAGATCAAGAAATGAAAAGATTTTTTTACAAATTTTCAATTAGCATAATTCCAAAAATTTGAAATAAAATTCAAAATTGTTTTTACAACAAAGCGCATAACTGGGGCCTAAATACAGTCCATATATAGAAATAAGTCATGCATCATCTGTAGGCTTAGGCTCCTTAGCATCATCCTCCTCCATAAGATTAGCTTGTACACCATGTTGGCTGATGACTCTAAGCTATAGCCGGCTCCTCAACATGCTAGTCTCAGAAAGTGAAATGCTTAAACTAAACATGGCCCTCTGATGGTTGTCTACTACCAAGTCATAGAATAAACTAGGAATCTACAAAAAATTAGACAGAAATAAAAAACTGTCAAATAAATATTACTGAAGTAAGGGTTAAAAGAATGCAAAATCTCCAGAAGCTAACTAAAGTCCACTTTGGGAACCTCTAGAAAGCAGTCATAGAAGAAATATTGAACCTGACCAGTGTTCGATGCATCAGTATAAGAGACATGATTGATAATCTAGGCCAAGACTGATTAGTCCTGGCTAGCACAAAGGACGAGGAAACACCCAAACTCGAAAAAAGTAAAACCGTGGTAAGGTGTAGCTTGGCAATAATCAACATGAAATGGGGGCATCCCAACCATCATACAAGATGTCACGAAGCCAGGGTATGAGACATCCATAAGTAAATAGTCCACCCAAACTCTCCCGACTTTCCAGTAAGCCTGAAAGAACCACACATCCTCTCTCACATTTATGTAGGAGGGTCAGCATGCACAATCATCTCCTTGGTAGACTGAGCTATCACATGTTCCCTGAGGAAGAACTCAATCAGAAAGGTTGATCCAATTAGTATTAGCCTCAAGGTAGTAGTAACCCTAGTAGCATTAAGGTCCATATGCTCAAGCTGAATCATGTGGAAAGGTCTTGAGATGCCATGAAGTCGTTAGGATAATAGTGAATCAAAAATCTGTCAATGGAATGGGTAAAAGTTATTAGAACATACTTGAGTCAAAGTCGCCAAAATGTGCCAGTAATAAAAAAAAAAAAAAAGAGTGGCTATCATGCTCAAGGAGCCAAGACTCTGTACAACACATCCTTCCTATTGGAAAGGGAAGCTCATTCCGTATCATGATATTAGGGGAAACAACACCCATATGAGTGATGGCCTAGAGCTGCAAAAGAAAAATAAACAGTTTAGCAAATTGGTAAGAAACAAAGAAAATAGAAAAGTAAAAGGGTAATACTGACCCCCTACACAATAACTATCGACGAAATAGTAGCCTGATAGTATTAAATAAGATGCCCATCCCTCTATATGCCACAGCCAAAGAAATTCCAACCTAGTCATACTCTCTTAGGTCTCTCAAATCCTCTTGAGAAGCTAGGATCCTCAAGTCAACCCAATTGGCCGCATTTTACAGACATATGGTCGACAAGATGATCAGTAAGAAAACCCTAGCATACTAGTCAATAGTATAGTGTACTAAGTCCATCTGGGATAAAAAGCCAATCAAGTCAGTCTTAGAAATCAGTCCATAAGTATTCCACACTAGTTGTTCCCCTACCAAGTTACCTAGTAAGTTGCGATGTCGCAACATCATGTCGAAGGTAACAGTTCTCCACCAAAAATGCATCCCAGTCAGACACTCCCATTTGAATGGGTCATCATCTTCTCCCTCACTGGTAAATGAAAAGTATTGGTGGTCCACCATCTCTGAGCCAAAGCAAATATCAGATTCCTATCCGGGGAATGATTTACATCCAAACTCATCCAGCCCACTAAGTGAGCTAGAATGATATGCTGAGCACCCAGAAAAGCTATCATGTGATCTAAGGGTGATTTATGACCCCTTTGACTAAAGTTGTTATCTTACAGGTTCACATTCGAGTCTCATTATTTTCAATTCCAATTTTGCTACTACTAACTCTATTTTGTTTTTTAGAATAAAAATGAATGTGAGTGAAAAGTAAATAGTCATGTCATATAAAAAATAAAAAAAATACAAAAAAATACAAGTGGCATAGAAAAGTAAAAAAGGATAAAGAAAATACACACAACAGGGAATCCAAGCCAGCTCACATGTGCTTGGTGGTCCTCTAGCGAATTCAGACTTGTGGAGCATATGGCTACTCTCTATCCATCAGTAAGTGGTCAATAGTGTCCCACTCTGGTAATGGCACTACAACAGAATCAGAGTGCTTAATAGTCAAGTCAAGTACATCACCAAACAACTCCTTCATGGTAAAGCTAAGTTATGGATTATTGACAATATCATCGAGCAGTGGAGGGATGAAAGCCGAAATCATCACTCCCTTTAAATATTCACTCAACTGTGTAGACTAGTCTTCCTCCTCCCCAAAAATATCAACCGGCATTATCCAAAAACTTCTCACTGAATCAAAAAAGTAGAAGAAGAATCTTTGAAAGCTAAAGAAAGAAATAAAGGTTGTAAGTGGAAGTGAAAATTTCAAGCCCTTTATACCGGCAAAGTTCTCAACTATTGCATTAAATGCATTCACACTTAGTAGCCATGTTTTCATAAACCTGATTACTAAAGGGGGTAGCTGTGAACCATAATATTTACACCATTAAATCTGGCCTGTTAATATGAGCCCAACAGTTCAAACTGAACTCAAATCAGACTTCAAAGAGACTTAGAAAACCCAAAAAGGCTGAATCAAATCGGACCAAACTGGGCCCAGCAAACAAGCCCAAACGATGCACACATTTTACCATAAACTCATGTGTTTACAGTCAAACATATGCATTTGGTTTGTAGCAAAATGCATGAATTTCATCCCCTTGGATTTCTGGCATGAATCCCTATAAATTCAAACTTTTCAGAATAGTTCAAGGTTCCAGTTTTTTCAACTTTTAGACTTTTTCAGATGCACTTTTTACTTAATTTCATTCTCCTAACACTTGGAAACTACTCTCCACATGCTACTAACCTCCATCAATTGATCCAAACCTTCAGAGTTTCACAACCGACACTCTAGTTCTCCTCAAACTAGTAGTTCAATCCTTCAGTTTCAGCTCAGACAGATAAACACTAGTGCTCTGCGAACACAAGGGAGACCCGTTCGGATTTTTTCAAGCCCTCCAACCCACCGATTCCATAGCCTCATAAAGCAAAGGTAAAAACATTACGATATACTATTCTACTCTTAATTTTCGAATCACTTTGAGCCCTTTAAAACTGAATTAAGGCATATTGTATCAGAATTCAATTTTAGGCCCTTTAATCTGACTAAGGCATGTTTTACTAAAAATATGTTTTCATAAAACAAATTCGATTAAACCCTAAAATGAACTTACGTAATCAATTTCACATTCAGAATAAGTTTTTTTTTTATTATTTTAAATCTGAATAGGTTAATAGCCTTTCAGTTAACAATTTTACTAGATAAAATTGATTAGCTTCTAAACACACATTCAAACCATCCACTTGTTGCTAGAATAACCCTCACCGTTCACGAGAAGGGAGAACGGTGTTAGGTTTGATTCCCATTTAAAGGGATACGTCGGCAATCCATTTCATGGCTTCAACTCTAAATTTGTGTTTTATTTAATGTTTATTTTATTATTTAATTCCTATTGTTATTGTTATTTAGATTCTTCTATCTGTTATTGCGATTAGCTTATTTTTATTACTTCTTGTGTTTTGCCATATTGTGTATGGATTTCTATTGGGCAATGTGTGCTTCTCTAAGATCATAAGACTAGAGGAGAGATTCCTTGATTTTTGTTCATTTTAACAAATGTAATTTATTTTCTTTATCACTTTCTTTAGGGTAGAATGCCTTCCCTAGAACCTGAAGTGGGCTAGAGGAAGAACCCCTGGTCAATTATTGTTTTACTGCTTTATATTTTGTCATATGCATTATAACATGCTCATGCATTCATGATTCTTGCGATATCTGTTCATGCATACATGAAAATCATATTTTAACTGAAATCGCATACTTTTAAGCCAAATGTTATCATGTAAATTATAAAAACTATTTTTCATAAAAATTGTTTTATCAGATCATGAATCCCTGAATACCCTTTTGTTCAAAAGAACATCCTTTTTCAATTGGGTAAAAAATCTTTTTTTTTTCTAAAATGGAGTTTTCACAAAAGGTTTCTTAATAACTTAAGAAAATCTATTTTCTTAAAGTATTTGGTGGCAACTCTAAACACTAAATTCATTATGTGCACGCCAATGAACACATGTGGATGCATAAATGTGAGACTCGACCATAATCTGTGATGCCATGTGCAATCTGATCCCTCATGATTCATTTCCTTCGAGTAGCAAGCTCGCAACGCGCATAAGGGTAAATCCTACAGGTCACTCGGATGGAGCCTCACACCATCCTCTTCAGCAAATCAAGTAGCCATCATCTAGCTACCATCCTTTTAAAATTAGAGGGAGGAAGATCACCAAGAAGATTGGCAAAAGCATGGTAGGGCCGTGGATGAGCATCAAACACAACCTGCTCAGACCCAAACCCTATGCTAGTAAAGTAAGACCAGTTAAATGGAGTCATGGTCATCTCACAAATAGTCAAATGGAATATATTGGTGGTCTCTCACCACCTCTCAGCATGTGCAAAAATGAGGTTCCTATCAGGGGAACAGGTAATGTCTAGACTCATCCAACCAGATAGATGAGTTGATGCAATGCAAACATGCATGTTAGGAAAATGATTCAAAAAGTGTAATACATCGGATAGCTTGGATCTACCCCTTCTTTGATTAAATTTAGCGTCGTAAAGGAAAATTTTCTATTACTTAATTTTCTTGCTTTCAAGTCATTTTCTTTTTCAAGTGAAAAAACTAGAGTGCACAGAAAAAATAATGAGAAAAAAAATAGAGTGCATTGAAAAATATAAAGAAGAGAGAGAGAGAGAGAGAGAGAGAGAGAAATAAATACTGCTGAGAAGCCATGCTAGCTGCTATGCTCATGCTTATTCCGCAAGAGGTAAGAATTTGGAAATTTCAAAGGCTCGATATCTGCCATCGAAGGAAGACCGTTAGGAAATAGACCAGTAATATCTATAGTATCAATGCCATTAGAACTGAATGGGTCGATAATAGCCTCATTCGTAACCACACTTAACTTGGTCGCTAAATCTGCAAATAACTCCTAAATTGCACCAACCGATATCATTCAGAGAATATTTGGCAAGACTATTTCTTGATAGAGAAAGAAAGGAATAAGTAGAGAATGAAGATGTGTAGAATGTTAAAATCCTAAAGCCCTTTATATAGGCAAATCCATGGGTCCCACACCATTAATGTAGTTCACACTTATCAGATCCATTTTTTGCCAAACTAAATCTATTAAAAGGGGTACTTGTGAATCCATATTTTTACACCACCAAATCCGACCCTTCAATACTAGCCCATAGACTTAAATAGTGCTTAAATTGGACCTAAAACGAACCTAGAAAGTCTAAAAAATTGAACTGAGTTAGACTAAACTAGGACTGCAAACCGGCTGCATAAGCCAAGCCTCTAGTGCAAGCACCATGTGCCTGGTGCACGATCCAAAGGCTTGGTGTATGCGCTAGCTACCCGACATTCAGGCCTAGTTTTTCTATAAATTGGACCCCCTGAACCACCTTTTTAGAACAACTTTTGACATTAGAACTCTATTTAAATTCTCATTAAAACTCGACCAGTCCAAATCTCTGCTGAATTATTTTTCTAGAAATCATGTTCGAATGCAAGAGAGACCTATTCCGGCCAAATAAAACCTTCTGAAACACCAGCTCCATACTGACGCAAACAAAAGGTATTCATCCAAATGGTAATGGTATCCTTTTATTTTAATTCACTTAAGCCCTAAAAAAACTTATCCAGACATTCTAAACTTTCAACATTTAATCTAAAATTAAAATGATTAAGAGCCAATTCGGTTAATCTTTCAAAATTAAATTTGGATTAGCTTTTGAATAAACACCAACCAACCCCCATTTTTTCAAAACAACCTCAACCCTTCGCAAGAAGGGAGAAGGGTATGGGGTTTGATTCGCATTTAATGGGATATGCTGGCAAACCCTATCGTGTTGCAACTCCAAAATCATATCTTTCCTTTTATTTTCTATTTTTATTTTCTTTTATTTATTTTTTATTTTTTTAAACTTTTGTTATTATGCCATTTCTTGTTATTTCTTTAGTCTGAAGAGGAGGACTTGACTATCAAGGAATCGAACTCCAACGACGATGCTGATGATGTGGAGGAGATTTCCTCCAATGAGGATTGATCATATTATCTCAGGAGTAGTGGTTTTCTTTTCTTTTCTTTATTTTCCTTTATTTTGGATATTTGTACTTTGGATTTATTTTATTTTTGGTGTGTTTTCTTTTTCTTTTTATGGATAACTATAAAACCATAATAGTTATTTTGTGAGTTTTTTGTGGTATATGGTATACAATGATGTTGCTAAGCTCGACCTTGGAGTCATTTTTCAAGAATCTACTTTTCTAGGCAGCTTTTCTTTTTCCTCCTTTTCTTTTGTGCTTTTAATTTTTCTTTTTCAATACATTAGGGACAATGTGTGAAATAAGTGTTGGGGGGAATTACTTGTGCTTAATGTTTGTTTTTATATGACTTGAATGGTTGGATGTTTGGAATTAGGCAAATAAGTTTTGAAATTGTTTGGATAATTTGATGTTCTTGATTGAGTTATGTTTTTTGTCAAAATTTTTTCAAAGTTAACTATTCTTATAGTTCTTAGTTTCAATTTTCTATTTTAATGACTAGATTTAGAATTTAGAATTCAAAGCTAAAGAGTTTCTTTGACAATATGGCATGATTGATATTCAAAATTCATGTTAAATTTGTTAAGCATTATGGATTTAAATGAGGCGTGGTTAAAAGTTTAGCAATATATCTTTACTAATCTTTGGAATTTAATGATGCCTTTTTAAAATAGCATGCATGGATTGTAAATAAATAAAAATTTGCACAAAATAAGCAAGGAGTTTTGAAAATAATTACATATTTAGCTAGTTCCTATTTTGTGGATAGTAGAATAAAATTTAAGGAACTATGAGTCGAGTTAGTAGCGGGCTCACGTTTTGTGATTAGTTGAGTAACCGAGGGTTGGTATTACAAAGTTTTTACCTTCGCATCAAAAGGCTAAAGATGTAGTCAGTTAAATTAGGCTCCTTGAAGTGAATATTTTTTAAAAAAAAAGAAGGATCGTGAGCTTAAAATTAAAAATTTGCATGACATGTATGTTGTTTTCAAAAAGGGTGAGTTGGTTCCTAAGCGTGTAAACTTATAATTTCCTAGTTTTAACTATGTTGCTTTAAAGAAGTTTGCTCGGTTATTTAACTTAGATTTTGATACTTAAAAATGCTACACTGTCACTGAAGTTGTTGAAATTGATTTCTAAGTGTGAAACATAGTAAGTTAAGTGAAAGTTTTAACTTTAAACTATTTAAGTATCTGATGAAAGTTTGGTTATATGGCTCGATTGAGTAAATTAATTTGTTTAAAGCATTTGTATTATTTCATTTTACTTGAGAACAAGCAAGGGCTTAAGTGTGGGACAATTATTTTGGGTATAGTTTTATATGTTTTTCCCATATATTTAATTTATATTTTATCCAAAATTTTGATTTAATTTGTTAGTTTAGTAAAATTCAGAAATCTATGCTAAAACATTATTTTTGGAATGAAAGACGAGATTTATGAGCGAGAGAAAGTCGAAGGAGGCAATTTTTGGAGGTTCCAAGGAAAAAGTCCCCTGTACGGGGTGGTATAAAAGGTTCATATGGTAGTGGGGATTGAATTGGGATGTACATCCCTCTGAGCTAAAGTGTGTCATATGCACTGAGTCATACCAATTCAGCAATAGGTCGTGCGTGAGTGACTAGCCCATGTTGTACATTGAGTAGGTTTTCATCTTTTGCATAGGATCGTGCCAACTTGGGTTTATGTCGTACAAGCTATTATTGGTCAAGCCACTTGTTGAGCTAAATTGAGAGTTTTACATGGGAGGAAGTAGTCTGTATGGGCCCGTGCATATCTATTTGGGTCATATAGACGCAATTCTTTGGAAACAATAAATTCATATTTTTTAGCTATTTTAAATATTTAATTCCATACTTTTTAGAGAATTTAGAGATAGATACTCTAATTTAAAGGATTTTGACACAATTTCTTCTTAGATTTCATCATAGATTTAGTTGATTTTCATTGGGATTTTGCTTGTAATCAAGACTAAAGTTGAAATTCATCAAGAATATTGAAAATTTTTGAAACTTCCTTTGAGGTTTATTTTCTTAAACTTTTTACTTTAATTGACTTTGGGTAATCATCATATTAAGAGACTAAACATGTTTCCCTTAGTTTTCCATGTTAATTTGTTGAGTTATAAACCAATCACTACAAAAAAAAAATTTACTGACCTAATTTTTAGGTCAGTAAAATTTTCCAGAAATTAAATTACTGACCCAAAAATTGGGTCTGTATTTCTTCCATCATAAATTAAATATTACCGACCAAATTAATTGGTTCAGTAATTACTGACACATTTTTTTGGTCAGTAAAATAAAATATTGGATCAGTAATATTTTTAATTAATTACCGACTCGTTTCTGACCAAAAAAATGCCTTAGTAATTATTGATCCAATTTTTTTTTGTCAGTAAAATGAAATATTGGGTCAGTAACATTTTTCATTAATTACATTATTGACCAAAATATTGCGTCGCTAATTTACTGACCAAATAAAATGCGTCACTAATTATGTCACAAATACTGAAATTTTTTTGTATAAATAAAAATTCATTTGAAATCCTAATTTATTAAATCCATAAAATTAGTTAAAACTAATCTAATTTCACAAAAATTTATTTACAAATGAATTCCTTTATAGAATTGAACCAAACACAATGTGAATGATATTTAAAATATTAAAGCT